>ML392536.1:0-38393 GCA_005239525.1 Nicotiana knightiana | reverse complement strand
GGGGGGGGGGGTTTATGGGTTGTTATTTATTGTAGTTGTGAAAACATTACCATTTACCCTGTAAATTTTATTTACTATGTAATTGATGAAATATGATTTCAAAAAATATTAAAATGAGTAATTAAGTTAACCATTCACCGTTGGCTTGCCTGACAACGGTGTTAGGTGCCATCACGACCTTTAGTGGATTTTGGGTCGTGACATGAGGTGGTCGATTTCCTGTGGGAGAATATAATTTGCAGGTTCGGAATACCAAAGGAAATAGTTTGTGACAATGAGCCACAATTTATAGGCTCAAAGGTTACCAAATTCCTTGAAGACTTGAAAATGAAAAGATCACATCCTCACCATACCATCCGAGCGAAAATCTCAAAGAGAAATCGACAAACATAATAATTATTCAAAATCTCAAAAAGAGATTAAAAGAAGCCAAAGGCAAATGGCTCGAAGAGTTACCGGGAGTGCTATGGTCATATCGATCAACGATCAAATCAAGCACGGAAGAGACACCTTTTTCTCTCGTATATGGAGCAGAAGCCCCGATCCCGTTGGAGATACTCGATGAACGCAGTGACTTGGCGCATATAATGATGGAGGCCCAGAAAAAAAGAATAGAAATACATTATAATCGAAGAGCCAATCTCCATTATTTCAAAGTGGGAGACTTGGTTTTAAGGAAAGTGACTCAAAATATCCGAGAGCTCAATGCAAGAAAGCTGGGTCAAATGTGGGAAGTCCCCTACCGGGTTTTAGCTGTCATCGGGAAAGGATCATATGAACTGGAAAACCAAGATGGATTAAAATTGCCGAGGAAATGGGATATAACACACCCCAAAAGATACCATTACTGATGAGCACCGCCTATACTGAAAGTATGTGTTGTACTATTTTTTCCTTCGTCCAGTTTTTTTCTCAATTAGGTTTTTCTGGCAAAGTTTTTAACGAGGAAACAACAGAAAGTATACTACGAAGGAAGCACCATCATTAGAAATAGGACCTTTAAACGAAATGGCATGGAAACAATGAAGCACTACGGGACGGCTAGATAATCTTTTGCTCGATAGCAAAGTTCCTAACCAAAAATAAAGCTTGCTATCGGACCAAAGGTTACCCGACCGTTAACGAGTGCAAGCCACTAGCGGGTGGTTAGTTAATATTTGGCTCTATAATAAAGTTTCTAACAGGAAGTGGAACTTGCTATCGCCAAAGATTATCCAACCATTCACTAGTGGGATCTTCAAAGGAGCGAGACTTCCAGTGTTCCAATTTGCATTCTTCGCATTCGAACAATGGGGGGAATGATATGAGCATACGGAAACATGACTTCCACATAAACCAGGACTATGAAAAACCAGGAACAAAAATGTATCATCGGGATCGACGACTACACGGCCAGCCCCATAAAAACAAGTTGTAAAAATTAGCCACAAGTAATGGAAATTTCTTGTCAGCACGACGAATGCTTATGTACTTTTCAAAATGGAAGAATAACGTAAAGTCCTTTTATTTTTATCTTGTTTCTTGTCCAAACGATGAATTAATTTTATCATTTGAAAGTTAATCAAGTACTTCAAATGATAGTGTCAAAATGAACATGAGACGTCCTCTTCAAGAGCACCGTAAACATAAGAGGGCCATCTCTTATGAAACCCTCACAGTAAAGGGTTGGTTCCGAAAGAATTTATGCCCAAATCCAAAATACTATCGGGGAAAGATGCACCCGAAACCTTGCATAACTTGACACAAAAAAGTAAAATTTGAGCAATGCTTAAACAAAAAATCAATTTTATATAACAGACGTGCAAAGCAGTACAAGTACAAAAGTATGAAAAGACAAACAAAGGGAAAAGAAAGCAAAAGACTAAACTACTGCGTCCCTAGAACTTGGGGGAAGGGAAGCGTCTCCGCCCCCAGGGGGAAGTAGGCGGATCTGCCGCCGGCTTGGGATCTCGACCTTCATTATCATCCCCTTCAAGTTCTTCTTCACTTTTCGAGAACTCGGAACCGGAACCAGAACCAGAAGAGTTAAGTCGCATTGGGTTGAAACGGGTGGCCCCTTGAGGCAGTTAACTCCAGCTCGCGGGCCTTAGCGATCTCGACATCAAAATCAATGACACCCGCTTTGGCCTCTTCTAAGATTTCCTCCTCATTCTATACACAAAATGTGTTTTTTCAACAATAAGAGAATCTGCTCGGCGCTGAAGCTCTGAATTAAGCTGATCAACCTCGATCAAAAGGCTATTGCATTCGGATCTTGTGGCCTGAAGGCTGATATCAAGGTCATGGATAATGGATTTATAAACTTTATTGCGCTCTATGACCCTTTTATACTTATCTTCCATCTGGGCACGCTTCTCCACAGCAGCAACAGCCTCTTGAATTTTGGAGCTAAAGGATGCCTCCAAATTATTCAGTCTTTCAGTAAAGACAGCCTCGCGCTCTTCAGCAAGAACAACATTTTGAACATCAGACCATTTTTCCTCGTCCTCTTGAAATTGTACCTTTAAAAGGGCGGCGTCTTGGCTGAGGGTCATCACCTCCTGTTCACTCTACTATAATAGAGCATCCAATTCAATGGCCTCGGCAACTTGTGCTTCCAGTACTGGAAGGTGAGCAACAATTTGATCTTACTCGGCCAATAGTTGATCCCGCTCGGACATGAGTTTTTCTTTATCGAGGATCAATTTCTGAAGGCCCTCAAAAATAAGCAAGTTAGCGTGCAAAGAAAAAAATCAAATTAGAAATCATGTCCTAACAAGACAAGAAGAAGTAATAAAAGGAACAAATATCATACTATTGTTGCGTTGTGCATGGTGTTGTTTATCATACACTCCCCCGAAAGAGAGTGTATTTTGTTCTTATTTTTTTCTGTAGCCAGCGGCTTCAGGTAATTGGCAAGTTCCACTGGCCGGGAAAGTATATGGGACTCGGTAGAGACCAAGAGGGAGACGCTCCTCCTCCTCTGAGGATCTGCAGAGGGGGCAAATAGTTATGCCCCAAATTACCATGGTCTGGCAACTGGGAAGAGGGGACATCCTCCTGTCGGGTGTCTGCAGCCGCTGGGGATGATGTTGCAGTTGCTGGTGGTAAAGGCATAGTTGGCGAAGAAGGAGATGAAGCTGATGGCATTGTGGGTTGAGAAGCAGCTGCAGCAAAAGGAATGCAAGTTATTGGTTGGTTATCAACCGAAGACAAAAAAGGACTGTATCTAACCTCGCAGTACCGGGAGCAGCGACTGGGGCTGGGTAGTGAGAATTGGCAACCTCCACTATATCACACTCTTCCCAGAGCACTTGGACGTCATCCTCAGTTGGTGTCATTAACTCTTCAGATTGAGAATTATGTTGAGCGATGAAGGCCGTCGTCTCCTCTGTGTGGAATCCCCTTCATCACTGACTCCCCCATAATCATCAATCACCACAGTGGTTGCGGCTGGCTCGGGCGCATCGTTCTTCATTATTTTATTTTTAACCTCGGCCATAGAGTAACGTCACCTTTTTTTTACTTGTTCTCTGTCCAGGGACTCCGAGAGGAAGCACCTGCACTGAAACAAGGTCCGTTGACACCCGTTCGAGTGAAATCCTCTGTAG
The DNA here is from genome assembly GCA_005239525.1 of Nicotiana knightiana. Classification (NCBI taxonomy): domain Eukaryota; kingdom Viridiplantae; phylum Streptophyta; class Magnoliopsida; order Solanales; family Solanaceae; genus Nicotiana; species Nicotiana knightiana. The sequence continues at coordinate 34,803 of ML392536.1, read as the reverse complement.
CAACCTCGTCGCATCGGTAGGATCAACAAAAATGTCCTCCTCGGGGACAGTAACGGAGCCCTATGGAAGACCTGAATTCAACAAAAAGAGAAGTTAGCCAAAATCCTTATAAGTAAAGTAAAAAAAAGATTAGTTCGAGAATCAATTTACCATGATTTTTGGGCTTCCACACGTATTTGAGGGCCAGTTCTTCGGTAGGTCTCAGGCATGGTAATATCCAAAATCTTCTGGACCCACAAGTCCAAGCCTTCAACCCTTGGGGGTGTCCACCGAGTTGCTAAAATAGTGAAAAGAGAAGGATCAGTAAAAACTTGAAACAACCTTTAATTAGGGAAAAGACAGACGCTGAAATCACGTGTACGAGTCCACGACTTGGGGAAAGATGGTGTTGTGGCTGGGATGATTTCCCTGGTGGAAGCTACAACGAACCACTCCATCTATCCACGATCGTTGTCATCATCCATGCTGGTGAGAAAAGCATGGTGACCACGTTTGCTAAAGTTTATTACTCTCCTACGAAAAATTTTGGGGGATTAAAGGTTCATCATTCGAGCCAAGGAGAGCTCTTCCCCCGTCTCTTGACATAGTCACTGAAGATGGGCTACTATGCACCACACAGAAGGGATATCCTGTGCCAAACAGACTTGATACAGGAAGCAGAACACCAATATTACGGGGTCAAGTCCCCCACTCAATGAAAATGGGCCCAAATGGAAGAGATACGTATAAACATACGTAAGACACTTATTTGGGAAGGTTACTCACCCTGCCAGGTGAGGAGCGATGATGTCCAGGTCATGAAAACAATAATATTCCTTCACATAAGGAATGCTAGAAGGATGGATGGAAGAAGGGTACACACCAACAGTCCATGTACGAGAGTTGGCAGAAGGAAACTTCTCTTAAAAATCCTTTTTTGTATCGAGCCTTCTAGGGATGATGGTGCTCACGCTGGGAGGGGTAGCATCATCTGTACTTTCTTTGATTTTTGAAGAACTTGAGTTCTTGGAGGAGGAGGCCATGGTTAGCAGAAAGAAGTAAGAATTCTTTGTAGAAGAAGATTATAGAGGAACGAAATCAAGAAAGAGTTGAATGCAAAGAAGTTGAGAGAGTTTTTAAAAACTTGAAGTGTAAAAGAAGAAGAATGAGGTATATAAGTAAAAGAATAGGTGGCTAAAATCGTGGACATGATTACCTCGAGAACCGGCAAAAGTATTGCTAAATTGTGGAGTGACGCATGTTCGAGGTATTAAATGTGGAGAGACGTACGTCTAATCAAGTGTCAAAAACTTTTCAGAGGGGATCAAAAAATTTCCCGCCAAGAAAGTTATCTTCACCAACTTTCCCAATAACACAAAGATATGCCACTGGAAAGTAGGGGGACTATATGTATAGGTTAAAATCAGTTCATATTAAATACTTATATATAGAGCAACACGTGGAACCGGAGACAGACGGAAAGCGAGACAGGTGGAAACCAAGACCGAGGGCCACGACTTCGGTTGGCACCGGCAAGCCCTGAAGGAAATATTGCTAATGAAGACAAACAAATGTTTTCCACCCGATAACATTTAATGAAGAATATTCTGCTGTATCCAATACACAATCTGTTATAGAAAATTTTGGCATTCATAATGTCACGACCCAAAATCCATAAGGTCGTGATGGCGCCGGACACCACTGTCAGGCAAGCCAATCATTAAATGGTTAAGTTAAATTTTCTGTTTTAGCATTTCTGAAGTCATTACCTTTCACTTAACACGCAATATCTAAATAAAAATCCATTACGTAGAAATAAAAGTCCAATATTCCATTTTGATAAAATATAATCCCAAACACATCCCAGAACCCGGTGACACAAGTACATGAGCAATTTCTAAGAATTTTAAAAATTCCACAAAGCTTGTCCGAAATACAAATTGGACAAGGAATAAAAATGAAAATACAATACATAGAGGAAGAATCTACCGATTGCGGGTCGTCTCCGAGTGATGCAGCTCGTCTAAGTCTCCAAGTCAGCCATATTGCTATGAAGGTACCTGTGCAACAAAATGCACAGCAAGTGTAGCATGAGTACGAAAACAACGTGTACTTAGTAAGTATCCCGCCTAACCTCGAAGAGGTAGTGACGAGAAGTCGACTTGACACTCACTAAGGTCCAACAAAATAATTTAACAAGATATGATATCAGTAATAGGCATACGAGGATGATAAAAACAGTAAACATTAAAGATAACTATAATTCAAATAAATACTGGAAGTAATAAACAATTACTACTTTATTTTCCCCCAAATATCTTGTCACTTCAAAATCCATGAAAACATTTACAATTTAACATGCGCATACGGAATAAGGAAAACCGTCCTGAGACATCATAATAATCATATCTTTGCACCGCCGAGGGTCGAACGACCCGAACCATAATTACATCTTTCAATCTCGCCGTGGCGTACAGCCCGCTCCCATGAGAGTGGGGAAATAACACTCCACTCGCGGAATGTAAATTGCGAAGCGGTCACATGCACACACAATATTAACCATAATGTATCTTTCAATCTCGCCGTGGAGTACGACCCGCTCCCATGAGAGTAGGGGAAATAACACTCCGCTCGCGGAATGTAAATTGCAAACCGGTCATATGCACACACAATATTAACCATAATGTATCTTTCAATCTTACTGTGGCGTACGGGCCGCTCCCATGAGAGTAGGGGAAATAACACTCCGCTCGCAGAATGTAAATTGCAAAGCGGTCACACACAGTCATGCACAATCAAACAGTCCACCCGACTACATCGGGAAAGCAAATACTCAAGTAAATGACAAGTTTCTCTTTTAAAGGTCACAAAAATAGTATTTAAATCTTTTTCTAAAAATTCGTTTGTCAAGTTCGATAAGGTTTAAACATTTTGAAATTCGTCAGCAAAGATACAACAACGACAAATAAAACATGCTTTTGGGTCCTAGACTACCCGGACATAAACATGATAGTAGCTACGTACGGACCCTCGTCACTTCGTGCGTACGTAGCCCCCATAAATAGTAGCACATATTTAATTAGTTCACCTATGGGGAAAATTTCCCCTCACAAGGTTAGAAAGGAGACTTACCTCGCTCCGAAATTCCATAACCGGTTTCCAAGCCCTTCCGACGACTCCAATGGACGCACAACGCCGCAAAACTATTCAAATAACGACAAACCAATGAAAATATACTCTAATATTTGCAACAATTTGAATTCTATAAATTCCCAACTCCGCTCAAGGAATTGACCAGAATGCCCTCGGGCCCACGTGCCCGGATTCGAAATTTCTCGAAGATAAACTCTACCCATAGCTTTACTAGTTCAAATATATATATTTTACTCAAGTATTCATGCTCAATTCGTGGCTAAAATCCAAATTACCAAAATTTCTTGATTTTTCTTCAAAATTCCATAATTCTCACAATTCCCATACTCAAATCCGTACCTAGACCATGCATTTAACTTAAAATGAGTTGGAATAACTTACCTTGGGATCCTTGACGAAAATCCCTCCTTGAAGCTCCCCGCAATCGCCCATGCCAAATGAAAATAGGAGGAGAAATGGCAAAATTCTCGTTTTAAAACATTCTGCCCAGGCCTCATTTCCGCAGCTGTGATCCAACCTTCGCACCCGTGATCCCGCAGGTGCACCCAAACTCCCGCATCTGCGGCTTCCTTAGCTCCAGCCCGGATCCGCACCTGCGCCCCATTGTCCACATCTGCACCTTCGCAGGTGTGGAAATTGCCTCGCACCTGCGCTCCCAGCCAAGCAAGCAAAATCTCGCACCTGTTGTGCCAAAGCCGCACCTGTGGCACCAAAGCCGCACCTGTGGATCTGTACCTGCGACTAAAGCCTCGCAGGTGCGGTCGCACCAGACACCAGTAGCTCCAGCTCCTCTTCTAACTTCAAATTTGATCCGTTAACCACCCGGAATCCACCCGAGGCCCCCGGGACCCCGTCCAATCACACCAACCTGTTCCAAAACATAATGTGGACCTGCCCGAGGCCTCAAATCACATCAAATAACATCGAAACAATGGATTGCAACCCAATTCAATCTTTATGAACTTATAAATTTCAAATTTCCACCTCCGATGCCGAAACCTATCAAATCACGTCCGATTGACCCCAAATTTTGCACACATGTCACATTCGACATTACAGACCTGCTCCAACTTCTAGAATTGCATTCTGACCCTGATATCAAAATTTCCACTTCCGGTTGGATTTCTCAAAAACCTTCAAATTTCTATCTTTAGCCAAATGACTTCAAAATAACCTACGGACATCCGAATTCACTTCCGCTCGCGCTTCCAACTCCAGAATCACCATATAGAGCTATTCCCAGGTTCGGAATCCCAAACGGACATCAATAACACTGAAATGCGCTTCAAGCCAAACTTAGAAAATTTCTTCAAAATGCTGACTTCCACAATATACATCGAATTGCTCCCGGGTTATCCAAATCCCGATCCAGACATATGCCCAAGCCCAAAATCATCATACGAACCTACATAAACCTTTAAATCCCGATTCGGAGGTCGTTTACTCAAAATTCCAATCTAAGTCAATTTCTCCAACTTAAGGCTTCTGAAATGAGAATTTTCTTTCCAATTTGACTCCGAACTTCCCAAAATTCAACTCCGACCATGCCCATGATTCATAATACCTGAAATGAAGCAGCTCATGATTTCAAACCGCTGAACGACGCGCTAGATCTCAAAACGACCGGTCGGATCGTTACATTCTTCCCCACTTAAACAGACGTTCGTCCTCGAACTTGCTAGGACTGCTCTGGAGTTATCTGAAATCACTACTTAACACCTCGAGCACCTGACCATGCTACCACAACCCAGTGGAGCACATAGGCCTGATCAAACCTGAAGAAATCCTCCTTTATCCATACAATAAGCTCAGAACCTAATTCCAATAGCTGAGATTCTTGGCCAGGCCTAGTTCCAATATATAAACACCGTATCAACTACCACACGATATACCAGAACATGACTGCATACCTTTGCTGAATTAGCACCGCATAACTCATCATCTGACCACAATGACACTCCCTGAACCTTAATAGCTAAAATTTCACGATTCTGATGCTCCCAATGCACCTTATGATATATATATATATATATATATATATATACATCTTGCTAAAATGCTGGCGATACCACCACAACGGAGGAGATGTGTAGAAATTTCTAACCAATTGCAGAGTTAACCAAACATTGAATCCTTCTTCTTGACTAAGACCACAATCTCATTACAAACCAATAAGGGTAACTGTCCTTCAATGTATTTCACATAATCTTATCGCACTAGATCCCTGATCCAAAATCTCGTCTCACCCAGTATGAACTGCTCAGACAACAAATCACCCCAAACATGACCAACAATCTCACATGACACCACAACGCGCCAATAGGCCATAACTCGAACATGATACATAAAGAAATGACTCAGGAAAAGACTACTCAATGCATGCAACTTATTATGAACTCTTCTCAGAAAATAGAAAGTAAAACACAGAAAATAGATATAGGGGACCGTACTCAACATCACACTGTTGCGGCATGCTATCCGATCCAAATAACATGCCCGTGGCGGCGTGCCACCCGATCCAAATAACATGCCCGTGACGGCGTGCCACCCAATCCAAATAACATAAAATTCACGTAAGAGGATACACCCTGAGCTAAATTGCTCACTACCACAAATATCGAACATCGGTCACAAGCACGCTAAGTGCAAAATACCATCCTGGGGAGACTGATAAAGCCATATGCTACAAAACTTAAGCACAACTAAGGTGCGATATATATACTCTGAATCTCAAGAGCTCTCCTGCGCGCATAACATCATCACTACACGGAGACTCCACACATAGGGATCTATCAAGCCATTTCACAACTTACACGTCACAATCACAACATTACATGAATTGGACGAATACGGGACAACATATGATATTCCAACACCCCTCTTTGAGGAGCGCTATACTTAAATGAACACATCTAACTCACATGAAGCCCATAATCTTGTTTTAATCCATTCACACACTTCAAGTCGATTATGCTTGCACTGAACTAGGCTAATAGCTTGACCTGGGTCCATAATAACCCACTTCCTCTCATAATACACAAGAACAACCATCATAGCAGGGACAAGCACACCACAATCCGCAACCAACTGAACCGAACGCCTTCCTGGCATAAATCCTCAAATAAGCAATATTGCACTTCCTTATACTTGGTCTAAATCTTCAATCAATCAGGTGACTACATGTCACACTTATACATTCTTCTCGTGGTTACGCTCCCACAACCTTGCACACCAGGTAACAAGTCTGCACATCCATAACACCGACCACACTAATATTGCAACACATCAAGAACCCATGACCAGGATACAAAGCCTTTTTCATCAAACGCCGATCTCAGGTGACACTGAAGACAATAATAGCTTACTCTAACATTCAAGTCCCTTTTTCTCGCTCATCCGAGCTCATGACATCCCTGTTAACACCGAGCCACAATCTCGATCCTTACTTCCAGTTCCCTACGGCTCACTACACCTGACATGACAATATGAAATAGCGCAAGAATTCCATCATAACTCCTGAACCATTATTAGGGTGAACACTTCATCACATAAAAACCTTCTTACTTACCTAAATTCAAGAGAACCATAACAACATACAAGTGAATTCTCACAATCACCCAACATGCAAATCCTTAGGTAGTGGTCTATACCACCATAAACCTTCCGGGACCCGCCTACACCTTCAGGACATAGCACTTGAATGCTTCCAAATGAAATCCGTTGCGACTGCCGACAAGCCCCACACACATCTGCACAAACCATACACATAACTCAATCAGACTGAAGGAACTGATCACTGCCGTAAGTGCACCATTTCAACCATGGATAGCCACTCTATCTCCTTTTAATCATCTACAATTGCCTCAGGAATAATAGTAACTTCCTTCAACGCATAGCAAACTCAACCCTCACTCATCCCAATTGACCTTGATTCACGAGACCATGCTGCCTAAATCCCGCAACCCGTCTCATACCCTCCTGATAATATTTCTACAACCCGAAGTTAATCTCTCTCACTCCTCCAATACTATCCTGCATGCTGAAAAGAACATAGATCACTCCAACCATTTTCCCTTTCTCTGAAATATCGCTGCAAAAGCTCAATTCTTAATCATACTGCTGCCTTTAACCCTTAAACACTGCGTTATTAACCTTCGAATTTACTAGGACCGCTGCTGAGAGTCACCCACTCTAACTGGCCCCGAACACAATCAACTCCAAGGCTCTTCTAGCACATGAACATCCTCTCAATGAAGTACGTGACTAAGTCACTACCCTTACAACTCGCCTATGCCTTAAGCATAAATTTTGAATCTTTCAAAGCCTAACCCTGGTCCAACAGGGCCAACTTTTGCACACATTCATCAAATTCCACGCACAATCACCATTTTACTCCTTTCCCTTAGCTGCAATAACTTGCCAATATGCCGACAATCCGCAACCCCATGAGAACACAATCCTACAACCTAACTGCAGGTGGCGGGACTCCCCCACTTAGCCCGAAACTACTCCTTGCGCCACTCTAGACCCTGCTGAGATCCTTTCCCCTTTGTTAACATGATCTTGCTCAACCAATCCGTCCAATTCTTCCAAATTCTCTTGTCAGCATTCCCTAAATACTCAGATTCTGTAGCATCATTTGCCTATTCTGCCTTCTACTGAATAGCCACTAGAATCCCTCACAGAAACTTTCCAACCACACGACCGCTATCCTACTCACAGGAGATAACCCACCTATGTAAATCACCAATTGACACCTTCCAATGACGCTGTACTACACCATCTCTACGACATCAATACTCCACCCTAAGCCTGTTCTCATTCACCAACCTTACCAGTCCGTCTGCTCTTCATGGACATCTACTAAATGCGCTGCAATATTCCCTAATTCACCACTATGCTGCCTCTCTCCCACTTTGGTTGAACCCATTCCTTTAAGCACTACTTGACCTCCTTTCCTTACGCCTGGCCTTTTAGGAATTTAGCCGCCGCCTGAAACTTCTCACATGTCTTCCTTCATCGTATGCTGCCCAATTGCTGCCTCAATTCAATATCATTCTCTGCATCTCTTAAACTAGTAGATCACCACGACTTCAAACTCTTCGAAGATCATTTTTCGCGAGCTGCCTTCATTATCAATACCCATCCAGTACTGAACCACCGTACCTCACGGTCTCTGATAGCCGTTTCTTCAATACTTCTTCACAATGCTCAGACCCCATGCAACTGAAGAAACCATGGAACTGACGACTTAACACATCACAGGTGAATACTACACCTTACTTGACAACACCAAGTCTTACTACTTTATCAATCCAAAACCTGACCATTTATAATCCAAATGCCTTTCCTCTGCCGGAACTAAAATACTGAAATATCAAAATCACACTCTGAGAAGACCTCCCTTCAAACCATTCATCACCCCAACCTACGGGCAAGCATTCTACCATCATATCAACACCGCGTGATAACCAACCGTAAGTACCTTAACAACATGAGCATAACATCAAAGTTTCCAGAATCACAGCTACTGGCTAAAACAACATATTACTCCTCCGTAGAACAACGACAATAGCCTCAATCAACTTCGCCAAGGGAAACATCCTGCACACCATCCCTAGTATCATTAAAATTTCTCAAATTCCTGATTCATAGCAAGCGCTTCGCGACGCGTAAGATTGAGTAGGAAGAAACATAGGCATAAGCCTTAAGGAATCGTATCGCACGATGAGGAATCAAGAAGGGAAGTACTCCTAACAGCCTTGTAGCCTCTCGAAGATAAGCACATATGTCTTCATACCGATCCGCAAGACTCTACTAGACTTGCTCATGACTCGTGAGACCTAAGGGAACCTAGAGCTCTGATACCACATTGTCACGACCCAAAATCCATATGGTCGTGAGCCGGACACCACTGTCAGGCAAGCCAATCATTAAATGGTTAAGTTAAATTTCCTGTTTTAGCATTTCTGAAATCATTACCTTTCACTTAACACACAATATCTAAACAAAAATCCATTAAGTATAAATAACAATCCAATATTCCATTTGATAAAATACAATCCCAAACACATCCCAGAACCTGGTGACACAAGTACATGAGCACTTTCTAAGAATTTTAAAAATTCTACAAAGCTTGTCCGAAATACAAATTGGACAAGGAATAAAATGAAAATACAATACATAGAGGAAGACTCTGCCGACTGCGGGTCATCTCCGAGTGATGCAGCTCGTCTAAGTCTCCAAGTCAGCCATAGTGCTATAAAGGTACCTGTGCAACAAAATGCACAACAAGTGTAGCATGAGTACGTAAACAACGTGTACTCAGTAAGTATCTCACTTAACCTCGAAGAGGTAGTGACGAGAGGTCGACTTGACACTCACTAAGGTCCAACAAAATAATTTAACAAGATATGATATCAGTAATAGGCATACGAGGATGATAAAAACAGTAAAAATTAAAGATAACTGTAATTCAAATAAATACTGGAAGTAAATAACCAATTACTACTTCATTTTCCCCCAAATATCTTGTCACTTCAAAATCCATGAAAACATTTACAATTTAACATGCGCATACGGAATAAGGACAACTGGCCTGAGCCATCATAATAATCATATATGTGCACTACCGAGGGTCGAACGGCCCGAACCATAATTACATCTTTCAATCTCGCCGTGGCGTACGACCCCCTCCCATGAGAGTGGGGAAATAACACCCCGCTCGTGGAATGTAAATTGCAAACCGGTCATATGCACACACAATATTACCCATAATATATCTTTCAATATTTCTGTGGCGGGGCCTCTCCCATGAGAGTAGGGGAAATAACACTCCGCTCGCGGAATGTAAATTGCGAAGCGGTCACACACAGTCATGTACAATCAAACAGTCCACCCGACTATATCGAGAAAGCAAATACTCAAGAAAATGATAAATTTCTCTTTTAAAGGTCACAAAAAAAGTATTTAAATCTTTTTCTAAAAATTTGTTTGTCAAGTTCGATAAGGTTTAAACATTTTGAAATTTGTCAGCAAAGATACAAGAACGACAAATAAAACATGCTTTTGGGTCCTAGACTACCCGGACATAAACATGATAGTAGCTATGCACAGACCCTCATCACTTCGCGCGTACGTAGCCCCCAGAAATAGTAGCACATATTTAATTAGTTCACCTATGGGGACAATTCCCCCTCACAAGGTTAGAAAGGAGACTTACCTCGCTCCGAAATTCCATAACTGGTTTTCAAGCCCTTTCGACGACTCCAATGGACGCACAATGCCCCAAAACTATCCAAATAACGACAAACCAATGAAAATATACTTTAGTATTTGCAACAATTCAAATTCTATAAATTCCCAACTCCGTTCAAAGAATTGACCAGAATTCCCTCGGGCCCACGTGCCCGGATTTCGAAATTTCTCGAAGACAAACTCTACCCATAGATTTACTAGTTCAAATATACAATTTACTCAAATATTCATGCTCAATTCGTGGCTAAAATCCAAATTACCAAATTTCTAGGTTTTTCTTCAAAATTCCATAATTCTCACAATTCCCACACTCAAATCCGTACCTAGACCATGCATTTAACTTATAATGAGTTGGAATAACTTACCTTTTGATCCTTGATGAAAATCCCTCCTTGAAGCTCCCCAAAAGTGCCCATGCCAAATGAAAATAGGAGGAGAAATGGCAAAATTCTCGTTTTAAAACATTCTGCCCAGGCCTCATTTTTGCACCTGCGATCCAACCTTCGCACCTGCGCTCCTGCAGGTGCGCAATAACTCCCGCACCTGCGGCTTCCTCAGCTCCAGCCCGAATTCGCACTCATGCCCCATTTTCCGCCTCTGCGCCTTCGCAGGTGCGGAAATTGCATCGCACTTGCGCTCCCAGCCAAGCCAGCAAAATCTCGCACCTGCGGCGCCAAAGCCGCAGATGTAACGACCCGACCGGTCATTTTGAGCTCTAGCACATCGTTCAGCAGTTTGAAGTCATGAGCAGCTTCATTTCAGGTATAATGACTTGTACGCATGGTTGGAATTAAAATTCAGGAAGTTCAGGTGGATTTGGAAAGAAAAATTCTCATTACGGAAGCCTTAAGTTGGAAGAATCAACTACGATTGAAATTTTGAGTAGACCTCCGAATCAGGATTTGAAGGTTCCAACAGGTTTGTATGATGATTTCGGACTTGAGCATATGTTCGGATCGTGATTCGAATAACCCGGGAGCGTTTCGACGCATATTATGGAAGATAGCGTTTTAGAAGAATTTCATAAATTTGGGTTGGAAGGCATTTCAGTGTTATAGATTTCTGTTTGGGATTCCGAGCCTGGGAATATCTCTGTATGGTGATTCTGGAGTTGGGAGCGTGATCGGAAGTGAATCCAGATGTCCGTAGGTCATTTGGCTAAAGATAGGAATTTGAAGATTTTTGAGAAATCCGTCAGGAATTGGAAATTTTGATATCGGGGTCGGAATGCGATTCCGGAAGTTGCAGCAGGTCCGTAATGTCGAATATGACTTGTGTGCAAAATTTGGGGTCAATCAGACGTGATTTAATAGGTTTCAACGTCGAATGTAGAAGTTTGAAATTTCAAAGTTCATAAAGTTTGGCTTGGAGTGCGATTCGTGGTTTCGGTGTTGTTTGATGTGATTTGAGGCCTCGAGCAAGTCCGTGGGATGTTATGGGACTGAGTCGTCTGATTGGACTGGGCCCCGGGGGCCTCGGGTGTGTTTCGGGGTGGTTTCGGATCATTTCGGGCTGTTTTGAGATGGCTGGTGCTGTTGTCTGGTGTTCTTCGCGTTCGCGAAAAAGAATTTGGCATGAGGGACTTTGCTCTTCGCGTTCACGAATAGTTCCTTGCGTTCGCGAAGAAGAAAAATATCTGCTGTGCAGGTCTCACTTCGGAGGCTCATATCTCACAATCTATAAGGAACTTTGAGATGATGTAAATATAAAAGTTGTAGCCCTTTGTGTCTAGTTTCTAAAAAGGTAAACCATTTAGCATATTAATTTGTGTACAAAGATATATGGCTGTTACACTACAGGGTGTTTGGGAAGATGAAAAAGAAATTTGTGTTGCACAGGGATGACTTTGGAAGCTTATATCTCGAAATCTATAAGGAATTGGGAGTTGACAAAAACATTGATGTTGTATATCTTGGAGTCTAGTTTTCATAATATTAAACCATTTGTCATTTGGAGTTTTTTTCAAAAGGTTATGACCATTCTACTAGAAGATATCTGAGAAGCGTTTGGAACTTGCCTTTCGAGATTTTTGTTCTTCGCGAACGCGAGGGTAGGCCCACGAACGTGAAGAAGACTTGCCTGGAAGTGTGTACGTTTGGAAAAAATGGGTTAGGCTCATTTCATCTCATTTCCTCCATGGGAGACGACCTAGGGGCGATTTTGGAGCTCCATCTTCATCATCTATGTCAAGGTAAGTGATTCCCACCTATTTCAAGTTAAATACTTGGATTATATATATATATATTAACATGGAAATTCATGGAAAATTAGTGAAAACTTGGGATTTTGGTAGAAAACCTAGAATTGGTAGTTTTGAATTTTGACCATGAATTCGAGCATGAAAATTAGAGTAAATTATATATTTGAGTTAGTAAGGCTATGAGTAGAGTTTATCTTCAAGAAATTTTGGAATCCGGGCATGTGGGCCCAAGGACATTTTGTTCAATTCATTGAGCAAATTCGGTAATTCATATATTTCTAATTGTTAACAAGTATTAGAGTATGTTCTCATTAGTTTGCCGTTATTTGGTTAATTTTGGGGCGTTGTGCATCAATTGGAGTCATCGGAAGGGCTTGGGAGCCGGTTATGGAGTTTCGGAGCGAGGTAAATATCCTTTCTAACTATGTGAGGGGAAATTGTCCCCATAGGTGAACTAAATGACTACATGCCATTATTTGCGGGGGCTACGTACGCAGGAGGTGACGGGGGTCCGTGCGTAGCTACTAATATGCTATGTCCGGGTAGTCTAGGACCCACTAGCCTGCTTTACTTGTTATAATTGTGACATTGTCAATAAAATATCATGTGACGCTATCAATTAGTAATTAAATCTCTAAGAAGGATAGGGTTTACTTTTCTTAATCATCTAGAAGGAGAATTGATTCCTCCTTGGATAATTGTGTTTCAGATAAATTTGTAGTGTTTGGAACCCTGTCGAAATTGGAAAGTAAATCTCCAGGAAGGCTTAAATACTATTTTCATTTTCATTAAAAGGAGAATTCTATCACTTCATTGAATATCTAATTTACCTGATAAAAATATGGTTTATTGGTGTGAATATGTGTAACTATGGGTTCCTGAGTCGCATGTATGATTCGCGAGCAGGATGACCCCGTATTTATGTATAATCGTGTCGCATGATCGATTCGCGAGTGGGGGAGATAGATGCATCTACGGTTCGGGCCGTTCGACCCTCGGTAGTGGACGGTTTATGTTTATGTTGGTTTGAGCCGTCGACCCTCAGCATTTCCTTCGCATGATATATACATATTATACACCATCTGTGACTTGAACAGTTGAATTGTCTTATAGACGTAAATTGTTAAATGAAATAGCAGAAACCGGAGAATTTATAATTTATGGAAACAGTTGAACCTTCCTGTCATTATTTGTTATTCGATGTTAATAACCATGTCGATATCCTTCATCTATTATATTGTATTGACCTCTAGCAAGTGTCAAGCTTGACCTCTCGTCACTACCTCTTTGAGGTTAGGCGGGATACTTACTGAGTACACATTATTTTCGTACTCATGCTACACTTGATGTGCATTTTTATTGCACAGGTACTTTCACAGCGATGTGACCGACATTGGAGACTTAGGCGAGCTGTATCATCCGGAGGCGACCCGCAGCCGACAGAGTATCCTTCGTATTGTATTTATCTTCATTTTTAAATTCCTTGTCCACTGATATTTCGAACAAGCTTTGTTGTATTTGTAAAATGCTTAGAGTATGCTCACGCACTTGTGACACCAGGTTTTGGGATGTATTTTATTAAAATGGACTATTAGCATGTTGTATTTTTCTTAGCGGATTTTTGTTTAGTTACTGTATAATAAAGTGAAAGGAAATGAATTCGAAAAAAAAAAAATGCTAAAACAGGAAATTCAAGTTAACCATTTAATGATTGGCCTGCCTGGCAGCAGTGTTCGGCGCCATTACTACCTTATAAATTTTGGGTCGTGACAACATGGTATCAAAGCAGTAGGTTCCCTTAGGTTTCACGAGTCATGAGCAAGTCTAGTAGAGTCTTGCGGATCGGTACGGAGACGTCTGTACTTATCATTGAGAGGCTACAGGGCTGTTAGGAGTACTTTCCTTATTGAATCCTACTCAATCTTACGTGTTGCAAAGCGCTTGCTATGAATCAGGAATTTGAGGAATTGAAATGGTGCTACGGATAGGGTGCGTGATGTTTTCCATGCGTAATTGGTTGGGATTGTTGTTGTTTCCCTACAGAACGATAATATGTTGTTTAAGCTCAGTAGCTGTGTTTCTGAGAGCCTTGAGGATATGCTCAGGTAGTGATGATGCTTACGATTGGTTATCGCGCGATGTGGGTGTGATGGTCAGATGCTTGCCCATATGTAGGGGAAATGAATCACTTGAAGGGAGATATTCTCAGGCGTGATTTTGAGATTTCAGCATTTTAGTTCCGACGAAGGAAAGACAATTGAACTATAAATGGTCAGCTTTTGGATTGATAAAGTAGTAAGACTTGGTGTTTTCAAGTGAGGTGGAATATTCATCTATGATGTGATATCGTCGTCATTGATCGAATGGAATGTGTTAAGTTTGTCGGTGCTATGGTTTCTTCGGTTGCATGGGGTCAGAGTATTGTGAAGAAGTATTGAAGAAGCGGCTGTCAGAGACCGTGAGGTGCGGTGGTTCAGTACTGGATAAGTATTGATAATGAAGGCAGCTCGAGAAAGATGATCTTCAGAGAGTTTGAAGTCGTGGTGAATCACTGGTTTAAGAGCTACAGAGAATGATATTGAATTGAGGCAGCAATTGGGCAGCATACGATGAAGGAAGATATGTGAGAAGTGCTAGGCAGTGGTTCCATTTCTGGGAGGCCAGGTGTAAGAATCGGAAGTCGAGCAGTCGCGTAGATGGGGAGTTTGACCAAAGTGGGAGAGCGGCATCATAGTGGTGAATTAAAAGATATTGTAGCGCATTTAGTAAATGTCCATGAGGAGCGGACAGACTGGTAAAGTTCGTGAATGGGAACAGGCTTAGGATGGGGTATTGATGTTGTAGAGAGTGTGCAGTACAACATCGTTGGAAGGTGTCAGTTGATGATTTCCACAAGTGGGTTATCTCCTGTGAGTAGGTTAGCGGTTGTGTGGTTGGTAAGTTTCTGCGAGGGATTCTAGTGGCTATTCGGTAGGAGACCAAATATGTGAGTGATGCTAGAGAATTTGAGTATTCAGGAAGTGCTAACAAGAGAATTTAGAAGAATTTGACGGGTTGGTTGAGCATGGTCATGTTAGCAATGAAGAAAGAATTTTGGTGGGTTCCAGAGTGGTGCAAAAAGTGGCTTCAGGCTAAGTGGGAGAGTCCCACCGCCTGCAATTGAGCTGCATGATTATCTTCTCATGGGGGTTGTGGATTGTCGGCATATTGGCAAGTTATTACAACTAAGGAATAAAGTGGTAATTGAGCATGGGATTTGATAAATATGTGTAAAATTTGGTCCTATTGGACCAGGGTTAGGTTTTGGGAGATTCAGAATTTATGCTTAAGGCATAGGCGAGTTGTAAAGGTAGCGACTTAGTCACGTGCTTCGTTGAGAAGGTGTGCATGTGCTAGAAGAACCTTGGAGTTGATTGTATTCGGGGTCAGTCAGAGTGGGTGACTCTTGATAGCGGTCCTAATGAATTCGAAGGCTAAGCATGCGGTGTTTAAGGGTTTCAGGCAGCAATATGATTAAGAATCGAGCTTTTGCAGCATAATTTCTGAGAAAGGGAAAATTGTTAGGGTGTTCTATGTTATTTTCAGCGTGCAGGATAATATCGGAGGAAGGAGAGAAAATGAACTCCAGATTTGGAGAAAGAGTATCAGGAGGGGTATATTAGTTGGAGTTGTGAATGCGCACAAGGAGGGTATGAGACGGTTTGTGGGATTGAGACAGCATGGTCTCATGAGTCAAGGCCACTCGGGATGAGTGAGGATTGAGTAGTTATGAGTTGAATGGGGTTACTATTATTTCTGAGGCAATTACAGATGATTAAAAGAAGATATATTTGTTAGCCATGGTTGAAATGGCACATGTACGACAGCGATCAGTTTCGTCAGTGTGATTAAATTATGCATGTGTTTGTTCTGGTGTGTGCGAGGCTTGTCAGTCGCTGTAATAGATCATAATTGGAAGCATTCAAGTATTATGGCTTGTCAGATGTAGGCGGGTCCCGGAAGGATCATGGGGGTATAGACTATTCCCTGAGGATTTGCATGTTTTGTGATTTTGAGAAGTCACTCGTGTGTTGTTATGGTCCTCTTGAATTAAGGTAAGTAAAAGTTTCTATATGATGAAGTGTTCATCTTATTAGTGGTTCATGAGTTATGATGGAATTCTTGCGCTATTTCATATTGGCACATCAGGTGCAGTAAGCAGTAGGGAACTGGAAGTAAAGATCGAGATTGCGGTTCGGTGTTAACAAGGATGTAATGAGCTCGGATGAGAAAGGAAGGGGATTTGAATGTTTAGATCAAGGAAACTGGTGTTGTCTTCAGTTCCACCTGAGATCGGTGTTTGGTGAATGAGGCTTTGTACCCTGGTTGTGGGTTCTTTATTTGTTTACAGCGTTAGTGTGGTCAGTGGTGTGAATGTGCAGGCTTGTTACCTGGTGTAGAAAGTCGCGGGAGCGTGACCACGGGAAGATTATATAAGTGTGACATGTAGACACCTGATTGATTGAAGATTTAGATCAAGTATAAGGAAGTACAACATTGCTTGTTTGAGAATTTATGCCTGGAAGGCATTCGATTCAGTTGGTTGTGGATTGTGGGGTGTTGTCCCAGCTATGACAGTTGCTCTTGGGTGTTATGAGAAAAGTGGTGTATATAGCCTAGTTCGGTGCGAGCAGAATCAACTTGGGAGTTGTGAAATGGCTTGATAAATTTTCTATGTGCTGAGTTTCTGCGTAGTAATGATGTTATGTGAGCAGGAGAGCTCTTGAGATTTAGAGTGTATATATATCATACCTCAGTTGTGCTTAATTTTTGTAGCATATGGCTCTATCAGTCTCCTCAAGATGGTATTATGCACTTTGCGTGCTTGTGACCGATATTCAGTAATTTGTAATAATGAGCAGTCCAGATCGATGTGTATCTCCTTATGTGAATTTTATGATCGAAACGGGTGGAACGCCGCCACGGGTATGTTATTTGGATCGGGTTGCACGCCGCAACAGTGTGGTGTTGAGTACGGTTCCCTATAATTATTGTTCTTGTGTTTTACTTCCTATTTTCTGAGGAAAGTTCATAATAGTTGTGTGAGTCGAGTAGTTCCTTCCTGAGTCATTTCCTTATGTATCATATTCGAATTGTGGCCTATTGACGCATTGTGGCATCATGTGAGACTGTTGGTCATGTCTGGGGTGATTGGTTGTTTGAGCAGCTCATACTGGGTGAGATGAGACTATTGGATCAGGGATCAGTGTGATAAGATTTTGTGAAGTATGGTAAAGAACAAATACCAGTATTTGGGTGGTGAGGAGTGATGATTTTGTCAAAAAAAAGAGGAGAGAATCAATGTTTGGTTAACTCTACAATTGGTTAGCAATTGCTACACATCTCCTCCGTTGTGGTGGTATCGTCAACATTATAGTAGGGTGTGTATGTATATCAGCAGATGCATTGGGAGCATCAGATTCGTGGAATTTTGGCTATTAAGGTTCAGGGAGTTTCATTGTGGTTAGATGATGAATTATGCGGTGCATGATGCTAATTCAGCTAAGGTATGTAGCCATGTTCTGGTACCTCGTGTGGTAGTTGATACGGTGTTCCTATATTGGAAACATGCATGGTAGAGGATTTCGGATGTTGAAAACCTGGTTCTAAGGCCCATTTGCCCAAAATAAAAGAGGATATCTTCAGAGTTGTTCAAGAAAATGTACCCAACTGGGTTGTGGTAGCACGGGCAGGTGCACGAGGTGTTAAGCAGTGATTTTAGATAACTTCAGAGCTGTTCTTAGCACATTCGAGGATGAACGTATGTTTAAGTGGGAGAGAATGTAACGACCCGACCGGTCGTTTTGAGCTCTAGCACGTCGTTCAATGGTTTGAAGTCATGAGCAGCTTCATTTAAGGTATTATGACTTGTACGCATGGTCGGAATTGAAATTCGAGAAGCTCGGGTGGATTTGGAAGGAAAAATTCTCATTTCGGAAGCCTTAAGTTGGAAGAATCAACTAAGATTGGAATATTGAGTAAACGACCTCCGAATCAGGATTTGAAGGTTCCATCAGGTTCGTATGATGATTTCGGACTTAGGCGTATGTTCGGATCAGGATTCGGATAACCCGAGAGCGTTTCAGCGCATATTATGGAAGATAGCATTTTAGAAAAATTTCATAAATTTGGGTTGGAAGGCATTTAAGTGTTATAGATGTCCGTTTGAAATTCTAAGCTTGGGAATAGCTCTGTATGGTGATTCTGGAGTTGGGAGCACGATCAGAATTGAATTCGGATGTCCGTAGGTCATTTTGAAGTCATTCGGCTAAAGATAGGAATTTGAAGGTTTTTGAGAAATCCGACCGGAATTGGAAATTTTGATATCGGGGTCGGACCGCAATTCCGGAAGTTGGAGCAGGTCCGTAATGTCGAATATGACTTGTGTGCAAAATTTGGGGTCAATCAGACGTGATTTGATAGGTTTCAGCATCGAATGTAGAAGTTTAAAATTTCAAAGTTCATAAAGTTTGGATTGTAGTGCGATTCGTGGTTTCGGTGTTGTTTGATGTGATTTGAGGCCTCGAGCAAGTCCGTGGGATGTTATGGGACTGAGTCGTGTGATTGGACGGAGCCTCGGGGGCCTCGAGTGTGTTTCGGGGTTGTTTCGGATCATTTCGGGCTGTTTTGAGATGGCTGATGCTGGTGTATGGTGTTGTTCTTCTCGTTCGCGAAAAAGAATTTGGCATCAGGAACTTTTCTCTTTGCGTTCGCGAAGAAGAAAAATGTCTGTTGCGCAGGTCTGACTTCGGAGGCTCATATATTACAATCTATAAGGAACTTTGAGATGATGTAAAAAATAAAAGTTGTATCCCTTTGTATCTAGTTTCTATAAAAGTAAACCATTTAGAATTTGAATTTTTGTACAAGTAGATATGGATGTTACACTACAGGGTGTTCGGGAAGATGAAGAAATTTGTGCTGCATAGGGATTACTTTGGCAGCTTATATCTCGAAATCTATAAGGAATTGGGAGATGACCAAACCTAAAAATTGTATATCATGGAGTCTAGTTTTCAGAACATTAAACCATTTGTGATTTGGAGTTTTTTACAAAATGTTATAACCATCTACTAGAGGCTGTCTGAGAAGTATTTGGAATTTGCCTTTCGAGATTTTTGTTCTTCGCGAACGCGAGGGTAGGTCCGCGAATACGAAGAAGACTTGCCTGGCGGTGTTTAAGTTTGCAAAAAAAAAGGGTTAGNTCAGTACAATATAATAGATGAAGTATATCAACATGGTTATTAACATCGAATAACAAATAATGACAGGAAGGTTCAACTATTTCCATAAATTATAAATTCTCCGGTTTCCGCTATTTCATTAAACAATTACGTCTATAAGACAATTCAACCGTTCAAGTCACAGATGGTGTATAATATGTATATATCATGCGTGGGAAATGTCGAGGGTCGACGGCCCGAACCAACATAAACATAAATTGTGCACTGCCGAGGGTCGAATGTCTCGAACCATAGATTCATCTATCTGCCCCGCTCGCGAATCGATCATGCGACGCGGTTATACATAAATACGGGGTCATCCTACTCGCGAATCATACATGCGACTCAGGCACCCATAATTACACATATTCACACCAATAAACCATATTTTTATCAGGTAAATTAGATATTCAATGAAGTGATAGAATTCTCCTTTTCATGAACATGAAAATAGTATTTAAGCCTTCCTGGGGATTTACTTGCCAATTTCGACAGGGTTCCAAACACTATAAATTTATTTGAAACACAATTATCCAAGGAAGAATCAATTCTCCTTCTAGATGATTAAGAAAAGTAAACCCTATCCTTCTTAGAGATTTAATTACTAATTGACAGCGTCACATGATATTTTATTGACAAGGTCACAAATATAACAAGTAAAGCAGGCTAGTGAGTCCTAGACTACCCGGACATAGCATATTAGTAGCTACGCACGGACTCCCGTCACCTCTGCGTACGTAGCCCCCGCAAATAATGGCATGTAGTCATTTAGTTCACCTATGGGGACAATTCTCCCTCACAAAGTTAGAAAGGAGACTTGCCTCGCTCCGAAACTCCATAACCGGCTCTCAACCCCTTCCGACGACTCCAATTGATGCACAACGCCCCAAAACTAACCAAATAACGGCAAATCAATGAGAACATACTCTAATACTTGTAACAATTCGAATTATATGAATTCCCGACTTTGCTCAATGAATTGACAAAAATGCCACTAAGCACACGTGCCCGGATTCCAAAATTTCTCGAATATAAACTCTACCCATAGCCATACTAACTCAAATATATAATTTACTCTAATTTTCATGCTCGAATTCATGGTTAAAATTCAATACTACCAATTCTATGTTTTCTACCAAAATCCCAAGTTTTCACAAATTTTCCATGAATTTCCATGTTAAAATATATATATATATATATATATTTTAACATGGAAATTCATGGAAAATTTGTGAAAACTTGGGATTTTGGTAGAAAACATAGAATTGGTAGTATTGAATTTTAACCATGAATTCGAGCATGAAAATTAGAGTAAATTATATATTTGAGTTAGTATGGCTATGGGTAGAGTTTATATTCGAGAAATTTTGGAATCCGGGCACGTGTGCTTAGTGGCATTTTTGTCAATTCATTGAGCAAAGTCGGGAATTCATATAATTCGAATTGTTACAAGTATTAGAGTATGTTCTCATTGATTTGCCGTTATTTGGTTAGTTTTGGGGCGTTGTGCATCAATTGGAGTCGTCGGAAGGGGTTGAGAGCCGGTTATGGAGTTTCGGAGCGAGGCAAGTCTCCTTTCTAACTTTGTGAGGGAGAATTGTCCCCATAGGTGAACTAAATGACTACATGCCATTATTTGCGGGGGCTACGTACGCAGAGGTGACGGGAGTCCGTGCGTAGCTACTAATATGCTATGTCCGGGTAGTCTAGGACTCACTAGCCTGCTTTACTTGTTATATTTGTGACCTTGTCAATAAAATATCATGTGACGCTGTCAATTAGTAATTAAATCTCTAAGAAGGATAGGGTTTACTTTTCTTAATCATCTAGAAGGAGAATTGATTCTTCCTTGGATAATTGTGTTTCAAATAAATTTATAGTGTTTGGAACCCTGTCGAAATTGGCAAGTAAATCCCCAGGAAGGCTTAAATACTATTTTCATGTTCATGAAAAGGAGAATTCTATCACTTCATTGAATATCTAATTTACCTGATAAAAATATGGTTTATTGGTGTGAATATGTGTAATTATGGGTGCCTGAGTCGCATGTATGATTCGCGAGTAGGATGACCCCGTATTTATGTATAACCGCGTCGCATGATCGATTCGCGAGCGGGGCAGATAGATGAATCTATGGTTCGAGACATTCGACCCTCGGCAGTGCACAATTTATGTTTATGTTGGTTCGGGCCGTCGACCCTCGACATTTCCCACGCATGATATATACATATTATACACCATCTGTGACTTGAACGGTTGAATTGTCTTATAGACGTAATTGTTTAATGAAATAGCGGAAACCGGAGAATTTATAATTTATGGAAATAGTTGAACCTTCCTGTCATTATTTGTTATTCGATGTTAATAACCATGTTGATATACTTCATCTATTATATTGTACTGACCTCTAGCAAGTGTCAAACTTGACCTCTCGTCACTACCTCTCTGAGGTTAGGTGGGATACTTACTGAGTACACGTTATTTTCGTACTCATGCTACACTTGATGTGCATTTTTATTGCGCCGCTACTTTCACAGTGATGTGGTCGGCATTGGAGATTAGGTGAGCCGTATCATCCGGAGGCGACCCGCAGCCGATAGAGTTTCCCTCGTATTGTATTTATTTTCATTTCTAAATTCCTTGTCCATTGATATTTCGGACTAGCTTTGTTGTATTTGTAAAATTCTTAGAGTATGCTCATGCACTTGTGACATCGGGTTCTGAGATGTATTTTATTAAAATGGAATATTATACTGTTATATTTTTCTTAGCGGGTTTTTGTTTAGTTATTGTGTAATAAAGTGAAAGGAAATGAATTAAAAAAAAAATGCTAAAACAGGAAATTCATGTTAACCATTTAATGATTGGCTTGCCTGGCAGCGGTGTCCGGCGCCATCACGACCTTATAATTTTTGGGCCGTGACAGCACCTGCGGCTCCGCACCTGCGACCAAAGCCTCGCAGGTACGGTCGCACCAGACTCCAGCAGCTCCAGCTCCTCTTCTAACTATAAATTTGATCTGTTAATCACCCGAAATCCACCCGAGGCCCCTGGGACCCCGTCCAATCACACCAATCTGTTACAAAACATAATGTGGACCTGCTCGAGGCCAATCATATCAAATAACATCGAAACAATGGATCGCAACCCAATTTAATCTCTATGAACTTAGAAATTTCAAACTTTTACCTCCGATGCTGAAACCTATCAAATCACGTCCGATTGACCCCAAATTTTGCACACAAGTCACATTCGACATTACGGACCTGCTCCAACTTCCGGAATTGCATTCCGACCCCGATATCAAAATTTCCACTTCCGGTCGGATTTCTCAAAAACCTTCAAATTTCTATCTTTAGCCAAATGACTTCAAAATAACCTACGGACATACGAATTCACTTCCGATCGTGCTCCCAACTCCAGAATCACCATACGGAGCTATTCCCAATCTAGGAATCCCAAACAGACATAAATAACACTGAAATGCACTTCAAGCCAAATTTAGAAAATTTCTTCAAAATGCTAACTTCCACAATATACGCCGAAATGCTCACGGGTTATCCAAATCCCGATCCGGACATGCGCCCAAGTCCAAAATCATCATACGAACCTGCAGGAACCTTCAAATCCCAATTCGGAGGTCGTTTACTCAAAATTCCATTCTTAGTAAATTTCTCCAACTTAAGGCTTCTGAAATGAGAATTTTCTTTCCAATTTGACTCCAAACTTCCTGAAATTCAACTCCGACCATGCCCACGAGTCATAATACCTGAAATGGAACTGCTCATGACTTAAAATCGCTGAACCATGCGCTAGAGCTCAAAACAACCGGTCGGGTCGTTACACATAACCTGTCATTACACATTCTTCAATGGCCCCCGTAATTGTCATTTAAGAGGGTCTTGAACCTAGGACCTTGTCCCTAGGTGTAACTATAAATAGTGATTTTAACAGCCACTGCAAGGACACGAATTTTCTGACAAACTTATGCTACACCTTATTCTAAGCTAATTAACACTTTATTTCTTGTCTATTGATATTCTTATTATTGCCTTCGAAAGCTCTGCTCCCGGAACAAGTATCTGTTGTCTAATCTCAATTTCAACGCTAAGTCTTGTATTTTTTTTTAATTTATTTATCATCTTGAGATCAAATAGATCCGCTCGTCTATAAACCATGCACAAATTCAACTTTATCATTTTCTGAGTAAATAATATCTTTTATGAACACCATTATCACTTAACCACGTTGATGATTGGCGAAAAGTATAATTATATTGTGTCATTCGACTTATATTTTATTGCTCTTATTGGTATTTGTAATGTAAAATATAATATTTTATGCTTAATTGGAGTTTTTATATGCGAAGGGAATGAAGTGAAACGAAAACTTGCGGTAGAGAGATAGAGAGAGAGAGAAAAGAAGATTTTCAAACTATCGAATGTGTTGTTAAGAGTTCGTCGCATCGGGCTTATCTGGTATGGTTTACAGTTTTTGTATGATTTTGTGAGCCATCATAGTGACCAAGTTATCGAGTGCGCCCTCAAATGATAGTGGCCATGGGTTTCCTTGGAATTTTCCCCAAACAAACCTTATATGTTATATAAATATCATATTATGCTGCCTAAATATTGTAAATTCGTTCATCGACATTTAATTTACATCTGGGATCAAATGTCGTAATTTTAATATAAAATTTTTTCTAACATTAGGTAAATATGATAACAAATTTACAACATTTTTCAAACGTCTCTCAAATTTTCTAACATTTAAAGCAGTGTTTTAAAAAGGCGTTTTCGCGGGAAGCCCCGGGGCGAGCCGTGGGTTACCAAAAATGACCCGAGGCGATGGTGTGAGGCGAAAGTCTCAAGATATGTATGCCCAGAAATTCGGGGCATATACCCAGGCGTCCAGGGCATACACCTGGGGTGTTTGAGGTGCGTTTTTGTAGTGAGGCGTAAGCCTCAAAGACTTTTTCAAATAAAAATAAAATTTGTTGAATAATTCCTTCATATAATACCCAAATTCTCAAAAGTCAGCTTTTAATTACTTAAAATTTTTAAAAAGGAATCGAAATGTATTAAATTTAAATGTCAAGACCACGAGCGAAATAGGAGCAGCCTAAACCGTGAAAACGGGGTTGTGTCTGCGTTATCGGCCTTTACTAAAATTGCATTTCCTGCTGTAAAGTCGGCTCGTTAGAATCCATGGAGGGCCATCATTGAAATAGTCTTATTTAGCTTAGCCAAAAGCAATGTATAAATATGGTGGGTGGCTCAAGTGGGTTCGAAAAATTTTCTTCAAGGCGAAGTAAATTAACCTAAGGTTAAGTAAGATAAATCATTGAAGCCTTAATTTATGGTCTTTTCCAGTTCTTTATCTTGTCCGCTAGTCTTCTAATATCTCCCAAAAGCAATGAATATTTAATTTTTTTTTTAAAAATTCAAAGAGAACTCCATTCTTCTTCATAGCAGCAAGTTCAAAGTTCAAATAGCAGGTTAGTCATCCTTTTTGTTCCTCCATGTAGGAAACTTTATTCTTTTCGACTCAAGTTACTTGTACTTGTAAGTAGCATCTAATAGATTATTTTGANAATTGGTTTTGTCCTCACAACAGGTTTTGAATTGGTTCTGTCACAATGAAATATTTCTATAAATAGGTTCACTGATGAAGCTATTTGGTACACTTGAAGATGAAGGAATCACCTCTTCTTATGTTATCATCCCCTTCTTATGTTAAGTTCTAGTTAATTATATTGTTCTTGCTACATTATTTGAACTTTATAACATACGTGACATTTTGAATATGTCATAATTTATTGACATTATCCAAAATATCAAAAATTCAATCCGACATTTTGTAAAAGCAGTACGTAAATGTAGTAAGAACTTTGCCAACATTATTATAAATCGGTGTTTTAAAAGGCGTGGGCGTAAGTCGATATGTTTTACATATGTCTCACCGAGGCGTAAGCCCCGAGCAGGGAGCATAAGCACCATGAGTATTTAATTCTTAATTATTTTAAAAAATAAATTATAATAAATATTTATAAACAGGTAAAATTGCATAAAATTTAGGAAAACTATAAATATATGATATATGATATATATATATATATATCATAAATATATATATACATATATATATATATATATATATATATATATGTATATATATATTTATGATATATATATATATATATCATATATCATATATTTATAGTTTTCCTAAATTTTATGCAATTTTACCTGTTTATAAATATTTATTATAATTTATTTTTTAAAATAATTAAGAATTAAATACTCATGGTGCTTATGCTCCCTGCTCGGGGCTTACGCCTCGGTGAGACATATGTAAAACATATCGACTTACGCCCACGCCTTTTAAAACACCGATTTATAATAATGTTGGCAAAGTTCTTACTACATTTACGTACTGCTTTTACAAAATGTCGGATTGAATTTTTGATATTTTGGATAATGTCAATAAATTATGACATATTCAAAATGTCACGTATGTTATAAAGTTCAAATAATGTAGCAAGAACAATATAATTAACTAGAACTTAACATAAGAAGGGGATGATAACATAAGAAGAGGTGATTCCTTCATCTTCAAGTGTACCAAATAGCTTCATCAGTGAACCTATTTATAGAAATATTTCATTGTGACAGAACCAATTCAAAACCTGTTGTGAGGACAAAACCAATTAAAAATCTGTTATGAATATAAAACCAATTCAAAACCTATTATGAAGACATTCATCCACTTGCAGGATTTATAATACTCTCTCTTGGATGTCCATTGACAAATAATGTGCCTCATTAAAACTTTAATAAGAAAAATTCAGTGGAAAAAATCCTAGTGAACGAATAAGAGTACACATATATATTATAATACGCATTAAGAGTTGCCTCGTTAAAAACCTTATCAGGAAAACCCAAATAGAAAAAATATTGGTTAAGGAAAAAAGAGTACAACGCGTTTTCTCCCCTGATAAAAATTTTATTTGATATCTCGAAGACGACGCAATCCAATCATGCATCTCGATTTTTCAAATGTTGATTCAGTAATGCCTTAGTGAAAAAATCCAAATTATCACTTGAACGAATTTGTTGAACATTTAATTCACCATTCTTTTAAAGATCATGCGTGAAAAAGAATTTTGGTGAAATATGCTTTGTTCTATCTCCTTGAATATATCCCCCTTTTAGTTGAGCTATACATGAAACATTATCTATACAATATTATTGGAATATTCTTTCCCCATGAAATATCACATATCTCCTGGATATATTGAGTTATTGATCTCAACCAAACACATTCTCGACTCACTTCATGAATGACTATTATCTCTGCATGATTTGAAAAAGTAGAAACCATAGTTTGTTTTGTTGAACGCCATTATATGGAAGTACCTCTACATGTGAATAAGTAGCCTGTCTGAGATCGACCTTTATGAGGGCCATAAAAATATCTTGCATCTGTATAACCAATCAGATGTGACTCAGATTCATTTGAATAAAATAATCACATATCAATGGTTCCTCGGAGATATCTGAATAGATGCTTAATATTATTCTAGTATATTTGTGTTGGAAAGAACTAAATCTTGCTAACAAGCTTACAGAGAAAACTATATCTGATCTAGAATTATTAGAAAGATACACTAATGCTCCAATTTCACTAAGATATGATATTTCACCACCTACAAGTTCTTTATCATTTTCATAAGGGCGTAATGGAATTTATTTATATCAGGCGATCTCACAACCATCGGGGTACTCAATGGATGTACTTTATCCATATAAAAGTGCTTCAAATATTTTTGGTGTACGTTGATTGAAGGACAAATATTCCATTTTGCAATTGCTCAATTTGTAAGCTAAGACCAAATTTTGTCTTTTCAAAATCTTCTTTCATTCTAGATTCTTTCTTCAAACATTCTACTACTTTTGGAAGCTCTTCAAGAGTTTTAATTATATTCAAGTCATCAAAATACACACATATTATGATAAATTTGAATCCACATCCTCTTATAAAGACACATGGACAAATTGGATCATTCTTGTACCCTTCTTTTAATAGGTATTCACTAAGGCGATTATAACATATGCGTCTTGATTGCTTCAATCCGTATAACAATTTCTGAAGCTTTATCGAACAAGTTTCCCTGGAATATTTATATATTCAGGGACTTTGAATCCTTTGGGAATTTTAATAAAAATTTCTTTGTCAGTGAGCCATATAAATAAATCTTAACAACATCCATAAGAGACATATCAAGTTTTTCATGAATTGCTAGGCTGATAAGAAACTTGAATGTGATTGCATCCACCACATGAGAATATGTCTCCATATAATCAATTCAAGGTCATTGTGTTAATCCTTGTGCCACAAGTCGTGCTTTATATCTTATGACTTTATTTTTTATTTTATTTTTTTTCACAAAATTCCACTTTCAGGTGTTTGGGCTATAGGTCCAAAAACTTCACGTCTTCAAGTAAAGTCAATTCTGCTTGGATAATATCTTTTCATTGTGGCCAATCATTTCTCCGTCTACATTCATCGATAAATTTCATTTCAAGATCCTCATCTTGTTGCATTATTTCAACAACAACATTATACTCAAAAATTTTATCGACAACTATATTATTTCGGTTCCATCTTTTTCCAGTTGAGACATAATTTATGTGTATCTCTTCATTTTTATTATTTTCAGGTACCTGAACATCTTCTAAGATTTTATCAATTGTTATATCTTGGGGCTCTTCTTGAGCAACTACCTCTATATTATGATCATCTTGAGCATTTGTCCCTTTTTTTTTTCGAGGATTTTTATCTTTGGAACCGATTGGTTTACCACATTTTGAGTGTGTCTTAAACTCATTTGCTTTAATAGATTGTTCTATCGGGACATTAACTCGAATTGGAGCATTTACAATTAGAATATGAGATTTAGTGATCCTTGGTAGGTTGTAAATGCACCTGGAAGTTGATTTGCAATACTTTGCAAATAAATTATCTTTAGAAGCTCCAGTTCATATTGATTTATACGATAATCTAAATAAGATAGTGATAATGCATTCCAGTCTATCTCTTTTCTCAGCTGCTTATTCTCTCCCTCAATGTTGGGAAAGTTGATTCATCAAAATGACAATTTGCAAATCTTTACGTAAATAGATCTCCAGTCATGGGTTCAATATATTTAATAATAGAAGGATATTCATACCCAACATGTATCCCCAACCTTCTTTGAGGGCCCATCTTTGTATGTTGTAGTGGAGAAATGGGAATATATACCACATATCCAAATATTCCAAGATGAAAAATATTTGGCTGCTAACCATAAGCCAATTGTAATTTTATAATATAACTCGTTCGCCTGACGCGCACAAATGCTGCTGCATGCAAAATAACATGACCCAATATTGAAATAGAAAGTTTTGTTCTCATAAGGAATGGTCTAGCAATTAATTGGAGGCATTTGATAAATGATTCAACCAGACCATTTTGAGTATGAACATGAGCAACATGATGTTCAACTGCTATCCCAGTTGACATGCAATAATTATTAAAGGCTTGGAATGTAAATTCCTCAGCATTATCAAGACGAATTATCTTAATTCTATAATCTGGAAATTGTGCTCTTATCTTATTATTTGAGCCCACAACCTCGCGAATGCCAGATTGCGAGTTGATAATAAGAACACATGAGACCATCTTGTAGATGCATCTATTAAAGCCATATAATATTTAAATGGTCCACATGGTGAGTGAATGGGCCCAAATATATCACCCGATATAAGTTCCAGAAATGTTGGGGGATTCAATCCCAACTTTAGTTATTGATGGCCTAGTAATAAATTTACCTTGAGAAAATGCAACACAAGTGAATTTATTAAACTGAAGAATCTTCTGGTTCTTTAATACATGTCCATGTGAATTCTCAATTATTTTACGCATCATATTAGAACCGGGACGACCCAACTAGTCATGCCAAATAATAAAATTATTTGGATTAGTAAACTTCTGGTTTACTATGACATGTATTTCAATCCTGCTAGTATTTGTGTAGTACAAGTGTCACGACTCAAAATCCACAAGTCGTGATGGCATGTCACGACCCCAAAAACTACCCGGTCATGATGGCGCCTATCATAGAACTAGGCCAGCCGACACATTTTCAGAATAATTCGACACTTCATAATAAAGGTTTTTTTAAGCCATTAATTCATAAAAACTTCATAACATCAGCTTAAATGATAAGTGCGGAAAAATAAACAAAGCCCGACATCGGGGTGTCACAAGTCACGAGCGTCTACCAAGGATCATCCAAAACAACTAAGACTATTACAGTCCGGAAAACACTAATATAGTCTAAGGAAGATAAGAGGGAGAGGAGCAAGGCTGCGATCTCCTTGCAGCTACCTTGCCGGCTACGAATATCCGCGACGGATGAAAGAATCAGCGCTCGCTATCACGTCCAGAAATCCTTGGATCTGCACACAAGGTACAGGGAGTAATGTGAGTACGTCAACTCAGTAAGTAACAAATGTAAATAAGGACTGAGCAGTAAGAAACACATAAATCCATGTCGTGAAATCACAGTAAGTATAACTTACGTTCTAAACAATGTATAAGTCAAATCATCCTGCTTAAACTAGGTTTTTTTTAGTAAAAATGGTTTGAAGATAGTTTTTACAACAGTTTCAAAAGTGTTTCAATGAAGTTTAGAGTGAGCAAGAAAATGATGAAAATCATAAATAGCCCCTCGGGCAAAAACATGTATCATAGACTGCCCCTCATGCATAACAACACTCAGAATCAGCCCCTCGGGCAACTTCACAATCACTCGTAATCAGCCCCGCGGGCACAACATGAATCAAGAACACCCTCTCGGGCAACATCACATCACTCACTCAGGGTACCCGTGCTCACTGGGGGTGTACAGACTCCGGAGGGGCTCCTACAGCCCAAGCGCTATAACTAGCCACCTCGTGGCGTAAATCAATCAGACCCTCGGCCTCACATATTCATGAATCAGTAATAACATACAGCGGCGCCCAGCCCGGTCCCATATCATATCCTCACAAATCAGGCCCCCGGCCTCACTCAGTCAGAAACCTCTCCAGCCACTCGGGCTATCAGTAAAACGGGGTGCTCAACCCAAAATATCATTTTATGCATCACATAGTGTAAATGAAACAGAGTTTCGAGATCAGTTTAAAATAGCATGACTGAGTACAGATTTGAAATCAAAACAGTGAGGAAATAGCAGTAAAATCCCCTAAGGGTCCAAACAACTTGGCACGAGGCCCAAATACGACATTCAACCCAAAACATGGTAATACCATCAAGAAAACACAGAGTATCATATAGTTTTCAGTCAAATACGCAACTTAATAGTCGGGATGGACCAAGTCACCATCCCCACGGTGCACGCCACATGCTCTTCAACTAGCATGTGCACCACTTCAAAAATAGTAATAAAATATGAAATTCGGGGTTTCATTTCCCAGGACAAGATTTACAGTCATTACTTACCTCAAATCGGTCAAAATCCTAATCCGGATGCCTTTGCCTCTTGACCCGGCCTCCAATTTCTCCGAATCTAACAAAAACCAGATTAATATCATCAATTTATGCTAAAGGAACAAAGCCCACTCGAAAATAATCGAATTGCCTCAAAAATCCCGAAATTTGCAAAACCCGACCCCTGAGCCCACGTCTCGGAATTCGATAAAAATCACAAAACTAAAATCCTTATTCACTCATGAGTATACCCATATCAAATTCGTCGAAATCCGACCTTAAATGCCCATTCAAATCCCCAAAAGAATTTCCCAAACTTTTCTTCCATTTTCTCCCAATTTCCATTATTTCCCAAATTAGATGATAAAATTCAAGACTAAATCATGGAATTAAACCAAATATGAGTGAAGAACACTTACCCCAATCACTCTACTGAAAATCTCTTCAAATTTCTCCTTCTCCGAGCTCTCTATTGAAATTTTGGAATTTTAGACTGAACTCTCAATTTTGAACTTTAAATATTCTGCCAAGACATTTCTTCACTGCGAACGCGGCCACCTCCCCACGTTTGCCAAGCACAAACTGGCTCCCCCTTCTCTTAGACCTACGCGAACGCGTCAATAGCATCGCGATCGCGTCAACAGCATCGTGAACGTGATGCTTTACCCGACTTGCCCACTGCGAACACGGACCTATCTACGCGAACGCATAGGGCAATACCCCTAGGGTCCCTAACCGCCACTCTTCCTCGCGAACGTGTGCCCATGAAAGCGAACGTGATGAATACTTCACTCAAACCTCCGCGCTCGCGTCCTCCTCTTCGCGAACACGATGAATAAAATCTCAGCTCCCCAAATTACTCTTCGCGAACGCGGCATCCCACCCGCGAACGCGATGAAAAAATCCTCTACAACAAAAACCAGAAAAATCTGCCAAGTTTAAAATCCAAGAATTGGTCCGTTAACCACCCAAAACACACCGAGGCCCTCGGGACCTCAACCAAACATGCCAACACATCCCATATCCTCATTCAAACTTAGTCGAGCCTTCGAACCACTCAAAACAATGCCAAAACACCAAATCAACCTCAGATTCAAGCCTAAGAACTTAGAAACTTCCAAATTTCGTCAACGATGCCGAAACCATCTAAACTACGTCCGAATGACCTGAACATTTGCACACACATCCAAAATGAACTAAGAACCTGTTCCAACTTCCAGAATTCCATTGCAACTCCGATAGCTAATATTCCACTACCCACCGAAAATCACCAAAAACTCAATTTCGCCAATTCAAGCCTAATTCTACTCCAGACCTCCGAACACACTCCTAAGTGCCAAATCACCTAACGAAGCTTTCCGAGCCATCAAAACCACATTCTGAGATCATTTACCTATAAGTCAACTTCCAGTTGACTTTTCCAACTATTTTCCTGACTTAAGAGACTAAGTGTCTCATTTCTCTCCAGAACAACTCTGAACCCGAGCCAACCGACCCAGCACAACATAAATGAGCTAAACAACACAAAACGAAGCAGAAATAGGGAAAACGGGGCTACACTCTCAGAACGACCGACTGGGTCGTTACATTCTCCCTCTCTTAAACAAACGTTCGTCCTCGAACGAGTCTAGAAACATACCTAGAGTCTCAAATAGGTGAGGATATCTGCTCTGCATCTCTCGATCGGTCTCCCAGGTGGCCTCCTCCACCGGCTACCCTCTCCATGGAATCTTCACCGAAGCTATATCCTTAGACCTTAACCTCCTGACCTGATGACCCAAAATGGCTACTGGCTCAACCTCATAAGACATATCACCCTCTTGCTGAACCATTCTGAAGTCCAAAACATGGGACGGGTCACCAGCATACTTCTGGAGCATGGAAACATGAAATACCGGATACACACTCGACAAGCTAGGTGGAAAGGCAAGTCTATAAGCCACCTCTCCAACTCTCTGAAGCACCTCAAAAGGCCCAATGATCTGGAGACTTGATCACGCTCAACTATGTCTTGTAGAAGACTAAGCGGGCGTTGCAAATATAATCCGTGGTATTACGCCCAGAGTCAATCCCACAGGGAATTTACGTATCAATTGAGTCTATAAAATACTAAACTGTTGCTAAATCAAGTTTCTCAAGACTTTGAATATCAATTTGGTGATGTTTAACTAATTCTACAATCAATAATAATAAACTAGCAATTAACTAACAATTTAATGTAACAATGATAATAAAGGAGGGTCTACGGTTATGGTTTCCCGCGTTGGTGAATTCTTCCTTGGATATTTATTATAATTTAATTGGCTATCTCTATCAATCATGNCTAGCTAGATCGCAATACAGTTCACTTTAGATTGCACCCGAGGTATCGTTATCTCTAACCTAACCTCTAAACCCTCGGTTATGACATTCGTCTATACTCCGGGAGTGGTGTTTTTCAAAAATAACTACGTAAATATGCACTCTCTCTCAAGTAGATACATAATAAATAGGAAGAGTTAATCGAGAGCTCATTCAATCAACTACAATAAGAACGTAGTTAAACAAAAAGAGGTTAATCAACCAAAATATATTAATATCACCATGAATCCATCCCCAACGGGTTCTACCAAAACCCTAGACTAACGAATTTAGCTACTCATGTTATTGAAAATCAAAACTAAAAGAAATTGCATAATGGAAATACAAAGTAATGAATACTAGATGTAGAAATCAATGTTTTGGCACTTCAATGATTTTCTTCTGTTGAATCCTTTGAATGCCTTACGAATCCTCTAAGTTTTGTTGTTTGGTGTCTATTTATATGTTTAGGGAGAACCCTAACCGTGTAGGAGACTTCTATTTCAACCGGGAAACACTTAAACTCGTCAAAACTCGGATTTGGCCGAACTGGGAACCCCGGGCGTTTGGGCTCTAACGCACCCCTAAGGCCAGGGCAGGCCTGGTGTTTGGGCCCTAACGCCCCCCTAACGCCAGGGGATGCCTGGCCTTATGGGGTAAATTCCCCCTAACGCCAGGTAGGGTCAGGCTTTAGGGGGCAAACGCCCGGGCTATCGCCCGGGTGTCTCCTTTTGCGTATTTTCGACGTATTTGCATCCCTTTAGCTCCGTTTCCATCTCCAATTCACCTACACATAAAATAAACTCTATTAAGCACATAAAAAGTGTATTTTTTATCATTAATTCACCTCAAATGTATGGTATATTACATATTAAATTATGCATTTTAGTCTCGCATCAAGACCCCACACTTAAACCTTTGCTTGTCCTCGAGCAATCAAACTACACTCATGTACACAACTTATTAAGAAACTCTCTTAACAAGTTATACAAAGAATATATAAAACATTTCAATAACAAAGGTGTGACATCCTCGCCTCAATAATCGACTCACAAATACCATGCTTTATTCACAATT
>ML392535.1:13103-36746 GCA_005239525.1 Nicotiana knightiana | reverse complement strand
GTTTAAGAGGGGATACGTAGGCAGCCCTATGGGTTCGGTCACAATTTAATAAAAATTTCATTTATCCCCGCAATTGGAAATTGGGGTAGAATTTTGAGGAGGACCCTCAAGATTCTGAAGCAAGATGAGCCAATCGCAGCACGAGCAACAGTCAGAGACATTCACCCATCAAACTAGGGCAAAACTTTGAGGAGGACCCTCAAAATTCCATAGCAGGAGAGGTTGCAATGTCCCAAGCCGTGTCACGGCCGTCGGTTCATCCCAAAATTATTATACATTATGCTTTTACAAAATCATGCATGTTTTTTTTTTTAAACAGCTTTGTTTAGCAACGCTACCCCAATAATACATACAGTATCATCAGATCGAGTCTAGCAAGTCAAGAAANCCAGCGGGGATACGAACTCCCCCCCCCCCCCCCCCCCATTTATAGAACTCACGATCTTTCTTTGGTTGTAGGCACTAAGGTTGCAAAATCCCTAAATGAACTGTCCGTCTAGGGGACAAATGTTGTCCAAAATACGACTCTCAAAATTGCTGCACTCACCGACGTTCGCACATGCCTCAATGATCCGCAGCAACAATGCTCTCAATAATCACAACGCCGCAATTCATCACCAGCTAAGAATTCCTACTGTCATTTTATTTCTTTCATAAGGCTACCTTTCTGTCTTCCGAGGTTAAGCTCTAACTCCATCTATATCATTGCATAAGGCTACTATTGTGCCTTCCGAGGTTAAGCTCTACCTCCATCTACATCATTGCATAAGGCTACCATTCTGCCTTCCGAGACTAAACGATGTCTCCATCTGCATTTTCATCTTTGCATAAGGATACCATTCTACCTTCCGAGGTTAAGCTCTACCTCCGAGGTTAAGCTCTACCTCCATCTACATCATTGCATAAGGCTACCATTCTGCCTTCCGAGACTAAACGATGTCTCCATCTGCATTTTCATCTTTGCATAAGGATACCATTCTACCTTCCGAGGTTAAGCTCTACCTCCATCTACATCATTGCATAAGGCTACCATTCTGCCTTCCGAGACTAAACGATATCTCCATCTGCATTTGCATCTTTGCATAAGGCTACCATTCTGCCTTCCGAGGTTAAGCTCTACCTCCATCTACATCATTGCATAAGGCTACCATTCTGCCTTCCGAGACTAAACGTTGTCTCCATCTGCATTTGCATCTTTGCATAAGGCTACCATTCTGCCTTCCGAGGTTAAGCTCTACCTCCATCTACATCATTGCATAAGGCTACCATTCTGCCTTCCGAGACTAAACGCTGTCTCCATCTACATTTGCATCTTTGCATAAGGCTACCATTTTGCCTTCTGAGGTTAAGCTCTACCTCCATCTACATCATTGCATAAGGCTACCATTCTGCCTTTCGAGACTAAACGATGTCTCCATATGCATTTGCATCTTTGCATAAGGCTACCATTCTGCCTTCCGAGGTTAAGCTCTACCTCTATCTACATTATTGCATAAGGCTACTATTCTGCCTTCCGAGGTTAAGCTCTACCTCTATCTACATTATTGCATAAGGCTACTATTCTACCTTCCGAGGTTAAGCTCTACCTCCGTCTACATCATTGCATAAGGCTACCATTCTGCCTTCCGAGACTAAACGTTGTCTCCATCTGCATTTGCATCTCTGCATAAGGATACCATTCTGCCTTTCGAGACTAAACGCTGTCTCCATCTGCGTTTACATATTTGCATATGGCTACCATTCTGCCTTCCGAGGTTAAGCTCTACCTCCATCTACATCATTTCATAAGGCTACCATTCTGCCTTCCGAGACTAAGCGTTGTCTCCATCTGCATTTGCATCTTTGCATAAGGCTACCATTATGCCTTTCGAGGTTAAGCTCTACCTCCATCTACATCATTGCATAAGGTTACCATTCTGCCTTCCGAAACTAAGCAGTGTCTCCATCTGCATTGCATAAGGCTACCATTCTGCCTTCCGAGGCTAAGCTCTGCCTCCAATTTACCTTTCGAGACTAACCGTTGTCTCAAGCACTATTTACTTCGCTTTCCTTTCGGGCTAAGCTATGCCCTTTTATTCGCAAGACTAAGATCTATCTCGTCAGCATCATTTTATTGCATCTGCATGGGCTAAAATATCGCCAACTCATCCAAAGGCGTCATCGTTCGGAGGCACCATCCCCATGGTCCGAGAACATCATTTTCATGGCCTGTGAATCCTGCATCAAGCAATTCATAGCCCAGGACGTCATGGTCTGAGGACGTCATCCCTAACCGTCCGAAGACGACATTCATGGTCCAACGGGAATTCGCATCATGTTTTAATTACGCACGATATATGCTCGTATTATCTATTTGCAGGAAATTCGGAAAGCAACGCCCGTCCCGGCAGGAGCGGTCTCGCTCCAGTTCTCCTAACAACCCCGTAAGCCGTTTATGCACCTAACCCTATACTTCTCGTCCGTTCTTGTAAAACTTCATCGGTATACTTTGCCGATGACTCCTGAACTATATACGGCCTGATTCCTGTAAAACCAGGGATATGTAGGCAACTCAGAAACCAGGGTGCAGCCTAAATCTTTTCAAACCGCCTCGCTCGATCAAAATTGGCCATCATGTCTTTACCCGACAACTCTTTTCATCCTTCTCGGGTAAAGAGGGGCAGCTGTTGATACCCAATTTTTCCTCAAACTATTTTAAAATTTGCATATGTGCCTTCAAAATAACTTTTTATGATAACTGGTATTTTTCCATAATTTTTCATATTTTATTAATTTCTTTTCCAATTTATTCAGTATTTTAAATCCAATAGGTATTCATAAATTGCACTACAAATAATTTCAAAATATTTCTTAGCTCAATATATCATTTTTAATCCTATTAGAATTTAATTATTTCACAAATTAGCCAATTTGGCATTATTTGGCCATAATTACAATAACTTTGCAATTATAACCTAATTATACATTTTTATGTTATTTCAATTCAATAATTAGTCATTTTATATTTTAACTACTATTTAATTAACTTAATTTAATTTATTTAGCCTCAATTTCCTTTTTTTATTTTATTATTTATATAATTATTAGCTATTTTTTATTAATTATTTATCTATTTTAGTGGGTATTTAACAAGTAGCCATTTTAATTTCAATTTTAGCCTAAGTCAATTTAACCCCCAACCCAATTAAAACCAGACCAATACCCAGGCCCAACCTCTAAGCCTACCCGACCTAATTCCCTTTTTAATCTGGACCGTTGATCATTTCTGATCAACGGACCAGATTAATCCTTACCTTAATTAGACCTAACGACTACCCCCCCTTCCCCTCATTCACTCCTCTCACACTCTCTCTCTATCTCTCTGGGTCTCTCTAGAGACTTCTGGTCTCTTCACCTCCGATGAGGTCTGTTCATCTCCTCCGGCCATTTCCTCGCGGGAAACCTTGGAGGTTTCACCTCCTAGCGTCCTTATGTCTCCATCCCTTACGCTTGTGTCACCGTTCAGGGCTCTCAAGTGAACCATAGGAAGTTCAACTTATCTCTCCGGTCTCATGCCATTTTCTCCGGCCATCTATGGTTGGTCGAGTAATATCTACCCCTTTCCGGCCAATTACCGGTAATATCTCTAAGTTTCTTTTTTTTTTGGGTTCTCCTAGAAACCCTAGCTTCGAACCTTCTGATCTTTCTAGATCTGTAATAGATCTATGTGCATTTCAAGTTTTTCACATGTTTTCCTAAAAAAATCTCTTTGTTTTCAAACGATTTCCT
Source organism: Nicotiana knightiana (assembly GCA_005239525.1). Lineage (NCBI taxonomy): Eukaryota > Viridiplantae > Streptophyta > Magnoliopsida > Solanales > Solanaceae > Nicotiana > Nicotiana knightiana. The sequence continues at coordinate 32,978 of ML392535.1, read as the reverse complement.
CACTTTCAAAACTAGGATTTCTTAACCCCTTTCAAAAACGATTCTTCTACCGATTTTAAGTACTTTCTACTGTGTTTGAATGATTCTCTTATGTTTTTCTTGCTCTCTGACTTATTATGCTAAAAAAGCCCTAGTTTTTAGGTCGTCTCTGGTAATATGTTCATTCAATCTTTACGTGTGCATGTTTCTTATGAAACGATCTGTGCTTTTTGTGATTTTTACCCTATTTGCCTTGTTAGGGTTTCAAATTCTTGTCTATCCTGCTTTGGTACGTACTATGCTCTAGTTTGAATCTCCGATTTTGTGTGATTCTTAATTTACCTAGGGTTTTCTGATTCTTGATTAACATTATGTTATTCCTATTTGATTAAGGCTTTACTAATTTTTCTACTCTATGGACTTTACTGATTTTTATTTCCCTCTAAAACTGGGATATTTCCCTTTGAATGATACCTCTATACTGATTTTCGAATTGTTTCCTTGTTTGTGTGATACTTTCCTTAGTTAGCATTGAGTCCTTGTGATTTTTAATCCCATCCGTGATTCTTGTGACTAATTTTTAGAACTAAATTGTACTATACCCTATTTATGTGCACGAATATGCTGCTGATTGTTTGGCATATACTCTCCCTAATTATGTGTTATGAACCTAGACTTAATTTCTTGCTACATGCCTTACTACTCTTATTATAGTAATAATTTTCTCATGACTTGTTATTTCCTTATGTGACACCAAGTATGACCGTTTGAATTAGGACTCCATAATTAAAAAGGAGTCCGGGTCTGTGATTGATTCTAATCGAATCTGATTTCCATTGATTGATTAATCAATACTTATTGCCTTATTTTCCACTCTTTTTGAAAAGCTATAAATACTTCACTCTTTCTTTAACACACACAGTTCAAGCTCTCCCTCTCACACACAAACATACTCTGTTCTGAACTTTTCTTTCTCTCTTGTTGTTTGCTTGCTACTCAGTCGGCTAAAAGCCAAGACTGAGTAACTCCATTACTCTACTTGCTCTACTGTGCCACTGTTCTATTTGCATTACTGCTCTATTAGTCTATATTGTTCTATACATTGTTTCTCTCTTTCTCTGCACACTACTGCTCGTTTACTCTGCACTTACTTCATCATCTAACTGGTATGTTCTCAGTTTAATTTTAAGGTTTCCAAAACAACATGCTTCAGTCTGTATTACAGTTCCTTTTATTCCTATTATGTTTCTATTTATGGTTTTATTGCTTACCCTGCAACTAGCATGCCTATTTATTAAACTATCTATATGGTTAGTCTCTAGTTCAGCATGTCTATTACTTTCTATGTCCCATTAGAACTTTTGCCCTATCCCCTAACCCCAGTACATGATAAGCATGTAGTTCTGAACATAGTGTGTACTCTAACACCCCTCAACCTGATGCTATTTGGATCCTCATATGAATCCTTGTAAAGGACTATGCTATGACAGTTTAAGTCTTGTAGTACTTTTCTGAGGCCTACTTGTGTGCAAGCATGTTCCTATGTGCTTCATACTTGTCCCCAATCCCTCATCTCCCTGCTTGTGGTTGTTGAACTTGTCTTAATTCCTGTTTATTGTTTTGTGTGTGATGTTTGAGTATGTTGGTTGTGCTACTGCCTTACCCCTTTTAAGCTAATTTCATTAAACCTCTCTCTTTCTCAAAATTGTTTTAAAATTGTTCTTACTCACTATGAGCACTTCCACTATACTCTTAGACATTAGTTTCTGCCCCTCTTGTGTGAGCATTGCCTTAGGAACCTTGAGCTCCCTCTGAACTTTGACACACAAGATCTGGCCTTTCCTTACTGCACTTACTCCATCTTGGCTATGAAATCTGGGTGTGAGCACTGCCCGGGATCCCTTGAGATCCTTAGGGAACTTTGACACACCTGGATCATGTGAAGGGTTGTGAATCAATGGCATTTGAGGATCTGGAAACTTGGGCCTACTATGGAAGGCTCCTTATAGTTAACTTCTTCTTTTCCTTTTAATTAAGTAATTCATATTCAGAGGTTTGTAATAATTTGTAAAAATGATTCTGGGGTTGGATAGTGGAAATGGGTGGGGATATGCATGCTATAGTGTAAGTATGGTTAGATATCATGTTTTTCTAGGTTTATTTTTTTATATGCGCACTAGTAACCATGTCTAGGAATCAAGTATGTGATGCATTTAGATACCATATCACTTAGGTTCATACATCTGCTTTTCTTTCAGCATGTCATCACTCATTGCCTTCACTTAGAAATCATGCTCATAGGATCAATAACAACAACAAAAACTGCTACCATGTGATTCTGTCCGTGTGATTCTGAAATGTAGTCTAGATCATGCCTTAGAACAAATGTGCTAACAAATATGCAATCATTATATACACGTGGAGATCCTGTTCTAGGTAAACAACAATTAAAATCTGTCACCTGTGCTATTCCTGAAGTTGTGCATAATGTTGTGATCTTGCATTCATTTAGAAAAAAAATCATGTTTAAGTTATCATGTTGCATTAGAAATCATGCCTTGGGGTCATACTTACTCAAATCACACCTAGTTTAAATATGTGTGTCTAAAACAGTCCCTGTTCAAATAAGCTGGAAATCAGACTTTGGTAAACACTTAGAATCACATGCTATTAGGATTGGTAATGTGAAACCCTTTAACAAAGTTGTACAACTGCTGCATGTTATTTTGCACCTAGGAAAGCCTTGGGAAATCAGTTACAAGGAATAAAACCAGAATTGTCCTTTGTGATTAGTGTTCAACTGTCATCATGTTTAAAACCAGTAGGCAAGCCTGATTAAGACTTCCTCTCTTAGTTATGCAACAAATTTGTCTTTGTGTTATCACTTAGATACCATGCTTAGGATCTGAACCTGAATATGGACCTTAACTGTGTATGAGTCATGTTGTTTATGTGTACTATGTGTGGAGGTATACTTGAAACTTTTATTTGCTTTCCATGCTCCCTTTAATTGAAGTCCTATATGTTTTATTATGTGTCGCCTTAGTAATTTTTACCTTTAAAACCTGAGGGTTTGCCTAGCACCTCCCTTTTAGGATAGAAGTCTTAAATTCCTCCGGGACTGATAAAAAGGGACGGGTAACAGCATGCAATAGAGGTTGAGACCAACACTCAATTTAGTTACTTTCACGGGGTGATAAAGGGTAGAATATGGATATGATGACCAGTGCGCTAATACCTGTCACACCTCCTTTTTCACCACCGTGCAATAAAGGGTGAAAAATGGAGTTTTTCCACTTTAAGTGACATTATTCGAATTTGGGATTTATTTTAGTTTTCAGAGTCGTCACCTAGATTTTTGACGATATTTCGGGACACCGTTTATTTACTGAAATCCCAAATCGAGGAATTTTGACTCTGTTTTAAGTCGTCTGCGTACCAGAAATCCGAGTAAGGAATTCTGTTAACCCAGGAGAAAGTTTTTGGTAATTTTTCCGAGTTCCGTGTTCTAGCACGGTCACTTAACTATTAATATTTGGCCTAGTTATCTGATTATTTACATGTTTTAGCCTATTGTGCATTTAGCCTTTTTAATTTTAAGCCGCTTTTAATATTTATGGATTTATCTTGAAACAAGTCACGATGGCGTGCACTTGTTTGTTTTTGGACACATTGTAACTGTGCCACATGAAATGCACCCACGATTACAACATGTGATTTTTATTATGATTTTGAGTTAGGGTTGGGGACATGAGTTGTCACACCGAGTGTGGATTATATAGTCATGACTATGGTCGTGACGGTTTAAAATTCTTATTTGAAGCAATATTCGATTATTCTCATAAGTTCTTGGTATTTTCCTAAATTATTTGAATTATTAATCTAAGAAAGGCATTTTGGACTACAAGATATATGCTTATTCAAGGACTAAGTTTGAAATTATTGCAAGGCCATGAATTATGGAATAACTCTGTGGATAAAGCATACCATTTATTAAACCAAAGGTTTGTTTCGACTCAACACTTATTCCAATAGGGACCATACACAACTAAATTTAACTGTGCATACAAATTGTGTTAACCTTTCTTCAAAACTCAACTAAATGTGATTCATAAATCCAATAACACATAAATCTTTATATATCCTATCCAGATTATGCTTTTAATTAGAATTAACTTTGAATTGATTAAGTTTAACTAATCTATCATTCATAGATCTTTCATTATCATAACCAAGCAAGCTAACGTTTGAGTCCAAACCAACACTCGAATCCTCAACATATTTACTCATTCCAGCATGTTGATATTGGTGAATTAATATGGGAGAAGACTGTTGGGATGTAGATTAATTTTTAAAATCACAAATCACACAAATAAGCTCATTATAGATTAGATATAACATATGAGGAATCTTATAAATGAATCACTTCAGTCACATATCTCAAATTGACAGAAAACAAAATCCAAACAGAGAAACACCCGAAATAAACTCATCGAGATCTATCGATAACACATGTTTCAGTTACATTTTTTTTAATATATTGAATCGGCTAGAGACAAAATATTAGTAATTGAAAATTGTTCATCTACAGTTGCGTGAGGAACTAATAAATTTCGAATGCCAAACAGCTACAAGCATGACATTGGATTTCAAATACATATCAATTTCGGAAGATTACAGTGACCATTTCAAACATTGTATCATTTTTACAATATTTAAACAATGGTAAGATTAAGAGAAATAACATACTCACCTCACGACGAACGAAGGAGCTCAGCAGATCAGTAGCACAGCAGCAAATGAAAGTAGCCGCTCCTCAAGCTCAAAACAATCTTTCAAATCCCAGAAAATGTGCCGCAACAAATAGAGGAAGAAACAGCTTTTGAAATCTCTCTATTTTTAATTTCTTGCTTTTGTTTCTGGAGTATTTGTTTCCCAACTTTTGGAAATCTTTCAAAGCATTTCAGTTTTGACCTTCTGTTTTTAGCTCCCTTTTTTACTTATATTTTTTTCAAATCTGAATTTTGGATATCAACAATCCTAGATACTAGTGTGTGCGAGTAAATTTCAGATCCCTTTTGTGTGTGCGTTTGGGAAAGAGACGGAACTGTTTTGGTGGTGGTGCGGTGAGGAGCAGCGGGCGGAGCTGAGGCAGTAGATAGTTAAAAGGGAGGAGGAGGGGAGCGTCTCTCTCTTGCTGCTGAAGATGGAGATGAGGAAATGGAGAAAGAGGAAAGAAAAGGGGGAGGGGTGCCGTTCTTTTTTGTTTCCAGGTGATATGTGTGCTTTTGTTTCTCTATTGAGAGTGAGAGAGGAAGAAAGATCGGAAAACGGTCGTGGGTTCTTGGAGGTTCCGTCTCTATTCTCTGTCTCGGCGGCTTGTATGTGGAGGTAGGGATTTGTGAAGGAGATGAAGAGGGAAGAAGAAGGGCTGCCGGATTTTCTTCCCTTTTCTTCAAGAGGGCGCCACTGCCTTTTTCTGAAAGGGGGAGGTTTTTTTAGTTAGGTCCCTTCATTTAGGTCTAGGTCTAAGTTTTATTTTAATAGGTGAGGAGAAATGGGTCGGGCAGGCGGCTCGCGGGTATTGGACCCGTTTCCTCTTGGGCTGGGCGGATTTTGGTAAAGAATTGGGCCTGATTGCTGGCCCAAGTCCAATTATAACCTTAACAGCCTTCTCTTCTTTTTATGCTTTGAATGTCGAAAAATTAGCCACTACAACTCAATAATCCAAATCAAACCATTTTGCAAAATTGACTTACTTTACTATTTTTAAATAGTCAATTAACTAAAAATGTATATGAGATTACTAAAGTATTTTTGTTGTAATTTTAATGTATTAATTATACAACTTGATAAGTAACTAATTCCTAAAAAATGCAAATTAAACCTAAGGTGATATGAAGTGCAAAAATGTGATAATTTTTTATGATTTTTCTATATTTTAAAATATTGAACATGCATGAAATGCAACTAAACAAAGAAAAACTCCTAAAATTCATTAAAAATGTTTTTGATTATTTTTTAGGAGTAATTTCCATGCGGGAAAAATAACAGGTGCTCACAATACCACGTGTATCCCCTCTTCGAGGAGTGTCATACCGAGTATTGCATTGATGTGATCCATATTATTATAAACCTAGGATACCCTTTATATGCTTAGAACGTAATCCTTTCAAAATCTGACCTTCTTTACTATTTTCAAACATCGGCATGCTTAAGACTTAAATCCCCTCTTATTTGAGCCTTTATTTGTTTATTTGCTAAGCTGTACAAATTCACAAAAGTTGTTTGGCCGGGAACTACACTTGTGGATCCTGAGGGGTGCCTAACACCTTCCCCTTAGGATAATTTCAAGCCCTTACCCTATCTCTGGTTAAAAACATAGTTGTAAATAAACCCCTTTGGTGTCCTAACGCACCTTTAAAAATCGTTAGGTGGCGACTCTCAAAAACAAAAACCCCTTTCCCAAAAGGAAAGAGTTGTCTCAACCGAATTTCATAAACCCAATCTACGCGAGGAAAGAGGGGGCTCGACAACTGTACTACTTGATTTGGACTGCTTTCCCTTATTTGTTGAAAACTGTGAGGCTAGAGAGGTACATGACTAAGTGAGGCTGAGGGCCTGTTATGAAACATTGTAATATAGCACGTGAGTTGTCTGTGCGGATCCATATTGTACTATAGCACGTGAGTTGTCCGTGTGGATCCAGATATCATATGATAGCATGTGAGTGGTCCGTGCGGATCCAGATATGATATGATAGCACGTGAGTTGTCCGTATAGCATGTGAGTGGTCCGTGCAGATTAGCGCTTGGGCTGTAAGAGCCCCTCCGGAGTCTGAACACCCCTAGTGAGCGCATGTACCTATTGAGCGTGTGCATTGAGGGATGAGGGATTTAGCGACATTGTTGTGAGGTTTCGTTTATAATTGTTGTTACAGTATTTATTTGCCAATTGCCTGGTAGTATTTGTTGATTCATGAAATTTACCTTTTACCCGTGTTTATTCTTAATTGTGAAAAGTGATAATTGAATTGTTCTTCTTAGCTCGTCACTACTACTCAATTCCTTACTTATTTATGTTACTTGCTGAGTCGGTTGTACTCATACTACACCCTGCACTTTATGTGCAGATCCAGGTGAGTTTGAGCGCGGCGATCATTGAGTCCAGGCCGGCTTATCTTCAGAGGTTGCAAGGTAGCTACTAGCGTCTACAGGGCCTTGTTACTCCTTCTATCTTCTATTTTCTCTTTTGGGTTGTATTGACGGTTAGACAATGATGTATTAGTTTATGGAGACACTCATGACTTAGTGACACCCTGATGTTTGGGGCTCATTTGCGTATTTATATATTTATTTTCAGAGTTTAGCTTGGTTTATGAGAAATTCAAATATTGAGAGTGTCTTTATTAAATTCTTATAATCAAATTAGTAGTAATATTTTGGAAAATAGGCTTGCCTTGTATCATGATAGGCGCCATCTCGACATGGTTTATATTTGGGTCATGAAAAGTTAGTATTAGAGCATAGGTTACATAGGTCTCACGAGTCATGAGCGGGTTAGTAGAGTCTTGCGTATCGGTACGGAGACGTTTGTACTTATCTTCGAGAGGTTGTAGAACCTTTAGGAAAAATTTCACATTCTTGGATTCTTGTCGTGCATTCTGTTTATTCTTGTAACTAAACATCTGTTAATTTCATTCTCTCACAGATGGTGAAGACTCGTGCTACCGGTCAGGAGGGTCAACCACCAGCACCACCAGCTCGGGCCGCGAGAGGCTGAGGCTGTGATAGAGGCCGTGGTAGAGGAAAATCAATCATCAGCGTAGCAGCTGAGGCAGAACCTACAGGTCCCTCAGTTGTCCCCGCTCAGGACCAGGTCCCTGAGGTAGATGTTCCGGCGGAACCAGCTCAGGCACCACCTGTGCCTATTGTGATTCCTGTCCTTCAGGAGGCCCTGGACCAGATTCTATCAGTGTGTACGGGCCTTGATCAGGCGGTCTCAGTTACTACAACCGCAGCCACTTCTCAGGATGGGGGAGGCACCCAGACTCACGTCGCTCGCACGCCGAAGCAGGTTGTTCATGAACTTCAAACACCGGGGCACTACCAGACTAGCCGGTTGTAGCTGCTCAGGAGCATGTAGTTCCTGCTATGTCGGAGGATGATCAATGCAGGTTGGAGAGGTTTGGGAGACTCCAGCCTCCACCCTTCAGTGGCACAGAGAGAGAGGATACCCAGGATTTCTTAGATAGGTGCCAGAGGATACTTCGCACAGCTGGTATTTTGGAAACTTGTGGGGAGTCATTCACTACATTTCAGTTTTCTAGGGCTGCATTCCGATGGTGGGAGACTTACGAGAGGCGTAGGCCTGCTGGCGCAGCACCCCTCACTTGGAAGCAGCTCTCCGTGGTATTTTTGGAGAAGTTTGTGCCCCAGTCCCGCAGAGAGGAGCTGCGCAGACAGTTTGAGCAGCTTTGCCAGGGTGATATGTCGGTGTGGAAGTATGAGATGCGGTTCTCGGAGTTGGCCCGACATGCTATCTGGTTGGTTCCCACGGACAGAGAGAGGATCATGAGGTTCATAGATGGTCACACTTTTCAGATACGGTTTCTTATGACCCGAGAGAGGGTGTTTGGTGCTACCTTTGATGAGGTTGTCGACATTGCTCGAAAGATTGAGATGGTCCGTGGTTAGGAGAGGGTTGAGAGGGAGGCCAAGCGACCTCGTGGACCATGTGGATTCAATGGTGCTCCTCGTGGGGGTCAGTTTCAACACGGTAGAGGCCGTCCATTAGACATGCTCAGCCGGCTCGCCCATTTCATCATGGTGCGTCATCTGGTCATGGTTATCAAAGTCATCAACAGGGCCAGTCGTCATTCAGTGCACTACCAGCGCAGAGTTCTCATCATGCCCCGTCCACTCAGGTATAACTGGGTAGTTCTTTTGGATATCAGGAGCAGCAGTTTCATCAGAGGAGGATTTGTTTCAAGTGCGGGAATTTTGGTCACATCATGAGAGATTTCCCTAGGCTATTGAGTGAGACTCCACAGCGGAGTACTCGTCTGATGGCACCAGCATCAGTTCCTCCACCACCCGCCCAGCCAGTTAGGGGTGGGCATCAACCAGCGAGGGGCGGAGCCCAGCCAGCTAAAGGTATCCCGAGAGGGGGAGGCAGATCAGGGGTGGTCAGGCCCATTTCTATGCCCTCCCAGCCAGACCAGACGCTATTGCTTCAGATGTTGTGATTACAGTATGGTCTTCGTCTATCACAGAGATGCCTCTGTATTATTTGACCCTGATTCTACATATTCATATGTTTCATCATACTTTGCTTATTTTCTAGATATGCCCCGTGAATCATTAGGTTCACCTGTTCATGTATCTACTCTTGTGGGTGATACTATTGTTATGGATCGTGCGTATCGGTCATGTGTGGTGTCTATTGGGGGTCTGGAGACTCGAATGAATTTGTTGTTGCTCAGCATGGTTGATTTCGATATGATATTGGGCATGGATTGGTTATCTCCATGTCATGTTATTCTAGACTGTCAAACCAAAACCGTGACCATAGCAATGCCGGGATTTTTGAGGGTAGAGTGGAGTGGTTCTATAGACTATGTACCGAGTAGGGTGATTTCATATTTGAAGGCTCAGCGTATGGTTGATAAGGGTTGTATTTATTACTTGGATTTTGTGAGAGATGTTAGTGCAGAGACTCCTGCCATTGATTCTGTTCCGATGGTATGTGATTATTCCGAAGTGTTTCCTGCAGACCTGCCGAGCATGCCGCCTGACAGGGATATTGACTTTGGTATTGATTTGGTGCCGGGCACTCAGCCCATTTCTATCCCGCCATATCGTATGGCACCAGCGGAGTTAAAGGAATTGAAAGAACAACTTCAGGAACTCCTTGACAAGGGGTTTATTCGGCCTAGTGTGTCACCTTGGGGTGCACCGATTCTATTTGTGAAGACGAAGGATGGTTCCATGAGAATGTGTATTGACTACAGGAATTGAACAAGGTCACAGTCAAGAACAAGTATCCTTTGCCTTGTATTAATGATTTATTTGGCCAGCTTTAGGGAGCGAGGGTGTTCTCTAAGATTGATTTGAGGTCCGAGTATCATCAGCTGAAGATTCGGGATTTAGATATTCCTAAGACGGCTTTCAGGACCCGTTATGGCCATTATGAGTTCTTGGTGATGTATTTTGGGTTGACCAATGCCCCAGAAACGTTCATGAATTTGATGAACAGTGTATTCCAGCCCTATTTGGACTCTTTCGTTATTGTGTTCATTGATGACATCCCGGTGTACTCCGTAGCCAGGAGGATCATGCTACGCATTTGAGGATTGTATTCCAGAGATTGAAGGATGAGAAACTTTATGCAAAGTTCTCCACGTATGAGTTTTGGCTTAGCTCGGTAGCATTTTTGGGGCACGTGGTGTCCAGTGAGGGTATTCAGGTGGATCCGAAGAAGATAGAGGTGGTGCAGAGTTGGCCTAGACCGTCCTCAGCTACAGAGATTAGGAGCTTCCTTGGTTTGGCGAGATATTACCGTCGCTTTGTGGAGGTATTTTCATATATTTCTTCTCCCTTGACCAAATTGACCCAGAAGGGCGCCCCATTCAGGTGGTCAGACGAGTGTGAGGAGAGCTTTCAGAAGCTCAAGACTGCTTTGACCACAGCTCCGGTGTTAGTTTTTCCATCAGCTTCAGGTTCTTATACCATGTATTGTGATGCCTCGAGGATAGGCATTGGTTGTGTTTGATGTATGAGGGTAGGGTGATTGCCTACAACTCACGCCAGTTTAAGACCCATGAGAAGAATTATTCGGTGCATGATCTTGAGTTAGCAGCCATTGTTCACGCCTTGAAGATTTGGCGTCATTATTTATATGGGGTTCATTGGGAGATTTATACTGATCATCGGAGTCTGCATCATCTGTTTAAGTAGAAGGATCATAATTTGCGTCAGCGGAGATGGTTGGAGCTTCTCAAGGACTATGATATCACTATTTTATACCATCCGGGGAAGGCCAATGTGGTGGCCGATGCGTTGAGTCGTCAGACAGAGAGTTTGGGGAGTTTAGCATATCTTCCAGCAGTAGGGAGACCGTTGGCATTGGATGTTCAGGCCTTAGCGGGCCAGCTTGTGAGATTGGATATTTAGGAGCCTAGTCGGGTGTTGGCTTGTGTGGTCTCCAGGTCTTCTCTTTACGACCGTATTAGGCAGCGTCAGTACGATGACCCACACTTTCTCGTTCTTCAGGACAGGGTCCGACGAGGGGATTCTAGGGATGTGACTATTGGTGATGGCGGTGTGATGAGGATGCAGATCCGGATATGTGTGCCTAATATAGATGGGCTTCGGGAGTTGATTCTTGAGGAGAACCATAGCTCACAATATTCCATCCATCCGGGTGCCGCGAATATGTACCAGAATTTGAGACAACACTATTGGTGGAGGCGGATGAAAAAGGATATTGTTGGGTTTGTGGCTCGGTGTCTCAACTGTCAGCAGGTTAAGTATGAGTATCAGAGACCGGGTGGCTTGCTTCAGAGATTAGATATTCCAGAGTGGAAGTGGGAGCAGATCACCATGGACTTTGTAGGTGGGCTTCCACAGACTTCGAGGAAGTTCGATGCTATTTGGGTTATTGTGGATCAGCTGACCAAGTCTGCACACTTCATTCATGTTGGTACTACCTACACTTCAGAGCGGTTAGTTGAGATTTATATCCGATAGGTTGTTCGCTTGCATGGTGTCCCGGTTTCCATCATTTCAAATAGAGGTACTCAGTTTACATCTCAGTTTTGGAGGGCCGTGCAGCGAGGGTTGGGTACTCAGGTTGAGTTGAGCACAACTTTTCACCCTCAGACGGACGGGCAGTTCCGAGCGCACTATTTAGATACTGGAGTACATGTTTCGCGTGTGTGTTATTGATTTTGGGGGTTCATAGGACCAGTTTCTGCCACTCGCGGAGTTTGCATATAACAACAGCTATCAGTCGAGTATCCAGATGGCTCTGTACGAGGATTTATATGGGAGGAGGTGTAGATCTCTGGTTGGTTGGTTTGATCCAGGTAAGGCTAGACTCTTGGGTACAGATTTGGTGCAGGACACTTTAGATAAGGTGTAGTTGATTCAGGAGCGGCTTCGCACAACACAGTCTAGGCAGAAAAACTATGCGGACAGGAAGGTTCGTGATGTATCTTACATGGTTGGGGAGAAGGTATTACTGAATGTTTCACCTATGAAAGCTGTTATGAGATTTGGTAAGAAGGGCAAGTTGAGCCCTCGGTTTATTGGTCCGTTTGAGGTACTTCGGAGGATTGGGGAGGTGGCCTATGAGCTTGCTTTGCCACCCAGCTTGTCGAGTGTGCATCTGGTATTTCATGTTTCCATGCTTCGGAAGTATGTTGGCGATCTATCCCATGTTTTGGACTTCAGGACAGTTCAGTTGGAGGGCGATATGACTTATGATGTGGATCCGGTGGCTATTTTGGATCAGCAGGTCCGAAAGTTGAGGTCAAAGGACATAACTTCAGTAAAGATGCAGTGGAGAGACCAGCCTGTGGAGGAGGTCACCTGGGAGATCGAGCGGGAGATGCGGAGCAGATATCCACACCTATTTGAGACTCCAGGTATGTTTCTAGACTCGTTCGAGGATGAGCGTTTGTTTAAGTGGGGAAGATGTAACGACCGGGCCGATTGTTCCGAGAGTTATAGCCCCTTTTCCCCCGCTTCTGCTTCTGTTTATATGTGTTGTGTTGTATCGAGTTGGTAGGTTCAGGTTCGGAGTAGTTTTGGAGTAAAATGATACACTTAGTCTATTATTAGGAAGCTTAAGTTGGAAAACCAGATGTTAACTTGTGTGTAAACGACCTTGGATTTGAATTTTGATGGTTCCGTTAGCTCCTTTGGGTGATTTTGGACTTAGGAGCGCGTCCGGAATGTGATTTGGAGGCCCGTAGTAGAATTAGACTTGAATTGGCAAAAGTTAGAAATTTGACGATTTTGGTCGGTAGTGGAAAATTAGATATCAGATTCGGAATGGATTTGTGGAAGTTGGAGTAGGTTCGTGGTGTCATTTTTGACGTGTGTGTAAAATTTGAGGTCATTCGGACGAGGTTTGATAGGTTTCGGCGTGGTTTGCGGAATTCGGAAGTTTAGAAGTTCATTAGGCTTTAATCCGTGTGTAATTCGTGTTTTTGATGTTAATTGAGGTGGTTTGAGGATTCGACTAATTTTGTATGGTGTTATGGGACGTGTTGGTATGTTTGGTTGAGATCCCGATGGCCTCGGGTGAGTTTCGGGTGGTTAACGGACTTGGTTTTGGGTTGCAATAAGGCTGAAGTTGCTGATATCTGCAGTTGGATTTTTCAGGTTTCTTTGTACGCGATTGCAGGGGTTCATACGCGATCGCAGAGACAGGATCGCAATTGCGAAGGTATGTGAAGTTGTGCATCGCGAACGCGTGGCTGAGGTTGCGTTCGTGTAGAAGGAATTGGAGCGGCAAAGAAGTGAAGGAATTGCTCTACGCGATCGCATGGAGATAGACGCGTTCACATAGGTTCGAGAGGGCAGTGATCCACGATCACGTGGGTAATTCCGCGTTCGTGTAGGGTTATTATGTGGGAAGCCTGCTTTGTGCTTCGCGATCGCGAGGCTATTTCCGCGATCTCAATGAAGGAAATCTGGGCAGCAATGTTAAATTTCAAAATTGAGGGTTTGAACTCATTTTTCGTATTTTGAGCTAGAGGGCACAAAATTTGGCGATTTTAGAAGGGATTTTCGTGGTGTTGATCGGGGTAAGTGATTTCTACTGTTTTGTTTAAATTTCATGATTACATCTTTGATTTTATCATCTAAATGGTGAATTGGGGTGAGAAATTGGGGAAAAAGAGGAAGAACCCTTGAGTGAGATTTTTGAGGTTTTGAATGGGTTCCCGTTATCAGATTTAAGTGAACTTGATATGGTTAGACTCGGGGGTGAACGAGCCTTCTAGTTTTGAAATTTTTATCGGGTTTCGAGGACATGGGCCCGGGAGCCGGGTTTTAGCCAATTTCGGGTTTTTGGCCTATTTTTATAGTTTTTCTTGTGGAAATCATTTCTTTAGCTTATTTTGATAGTATTGTTCTGGTTGTGGTTAGATTCGGATCTTTTGGAGACCGAGTCCAGGGGCGAAGGCACCCCATAGTAGGATTCTATGTTGTTAAGGTAAGTAACAGTTTTAACTCTGGCTTTGAGGGTATAAACCCGGAGGATTGATATCATGTGATTGTTTGCAGGTGATACCCACGCTAGGTGACGGGCGTGTGGGTGTACGCCATGAGGCATTGAGACTTGGTCCATCACGTGAGCCTGTGAGGCCTAATAGCCATTATCTGTGTTTATGTGTTTACATGTCTGTTAAACTTGGTTGCCTTCATGTTAGAGATCATGCTTAGGCTTTATTCATGCTCACACTAGTTGTACTCAGTCATAGAAATTCTTGTACATGTTTACCTCAGTCTCTATTATCTTGCTGATACACTGTACTACTTGATTTGGATTGCATTCCCTTATTTGTTGAAAACTGTGAGGCTAGAGAGGTACATGACTAAGTGAGGCCGAGGGCCTGTTGGGAGAAATTGTACTATAGCATGTGAATTGTCCGCGCAGATCCAGATTGTACTATAGTACATGAGTTGTCCGCGACAGATCTAGATATGATATGATAGCACGTGAGTTGTCCGTGCAGATCTAGATATGATATGATAGCACGTGAGTGGTCCGTGCAGATTAGCGCTTGGGCTGTAGGAGCCCCTCCGGAGTTTGAACACCCCTAGTGAGCGCGGGTACCTATTGAGAGTGTCCATTGAGGGCAGAGGGATTGAGTGACTGCTGTGAGGTTTCATTTATTATTGTTGTTACAGTATTTATTTGCCAATTGCCTGGTAGTATTTGTTGATTCATGAAATTTACCTTTTACCCCTGTTTATTCTTAATTGTGAAAAGTAATAATTGAATTGTTCTGCTTAGCTCGTCACTACTACTCAGTTCCTTAGTTATTTCTGTTACTTGCTGAGTCGGTTGTACTCATACTACACCCTGAACTTAATGTGCAGATCCAGGTGAGTTTGAGTGCAACGATCGTTGAGTCCATGCCGGCTTATCCTCGGAGACAACAAGGTAGCTGCTAGCGTCCGCGGGGCCTTGTTACTCCTTCTATCTTCTATTTTCTCTTTTGGGTGAATTGACAGTTTGAAAGTGATGTATTAGTTTATGGATTTAGACGCTCATGACTTAGTGACACCCCGATGTTTGTGGCTCGTTTCTGTATTTCTATATTTATTTTCAGAGTTTAGCTTGGTTTATGAGAAATTCAAATATTAAAAGTGTCTTTATTAAATTCTTATAATCAAATTAGTAGTAATATTTTGGGAAATAAGCTTTCCTTGTATCACGATAGGCATCATCACAATATGGTTTAGATTTGGGTCGTGACAAAATCCATCTCGGAACATATACAACCGACTAGAAGTCACTCGGCAACGAGGAAAAAGGGAAATCCATCCTTGAGGAGAAATCTATCTCCAGGTATCAAGTACTTCGGACAAATCCATGCCCAGGGAAATTCATCCCTCAATAATATATAAATTCTCAATCACTCAGTACCGTATATGGCCCATGCTGCCCAGGAAAATCCATCCCGGAACATAATCAATAATGACTATACGTCACTCGATACCGAGGAAGAAGGGAAATCCATCCCTGTGGAGAAATCTATCTCCATATATCAATACTTCGAAAAAATCCATGTCCGGGGAAATCCATCCCTCAATAATATCATCTGCGCTCACTGAGGGTGTGTTACAGACTCCGGAGGGGCTCTAACAGCCCAAGCGCCATCATAAGACAATCTAGGCATCAATCAATATAACATGCTACGGCGTGCAGCCCGATCCCATACTGTCACTCATAATCAGGCTCTCAGCCTCACTCAGTCATCAATCTCTCCAGTCTCACTCATAGGCTCACAATGTCATGAAACTAGCCCGACAACAATGATATGATGTATCAATAAATAACACTGAGACTGAGATATAATATGAATGCATGAATATGACTGAGTACGATATATCAATGGAAATCAGAAAGATGACAGCAAGAAACAACCACTATGGATACTAACAATATCAGCATAAAGCCTAAACATGATATTTAGCATGATTGACAGCTCAATTACTTTATCACATGGTGAAAACACAAATATCAACAAAATAGGGTCGCTATACAGGGCCATGGGAATAACAGAGTCCCAATTCACAGGGTGCACTCCCACACGCCCGTCACCTAGCATGTGTGTCACCTCAATACCAATCACATAACACGTAATGCAGGGTTTTATCCCCTCAGCACTAAGTTTAGAAGAGTTACTTACCTCGAACGAGCCAATACAAATGCCGAGCAGGCTAAGCGATGCTCCCAGGATGCCATCCCGCGTGTTCCGACCTCCAAACGGCTAGAAACTGACCAACAACAATTCAAACACATCAAACTATGTTGAAGGAACCAATCCCGATCATAAAAGATCGAATCTTGAATCAAAGCCCGAAGTCGGCCCAAAATCCCTATCCAGGCCCGCACTTCGGAACCCGACGAAACTCATAAAATCCAATAACCCATTCAATTAGGAGTCCAACCATACTAGTTTCACTCAAATTCGACTCCAATTCGATGTTCAAAACTCAAAAATTTATATTATGAAACATTAGGCCAAAAACACCCAATTCCTCTTTAAAATTCATCAACCAATAACTAAAATCGAAGATAGATTCATGGGGTATAACCAAAACCGAGTAGAGAACACTTACCCCAATTCATATAGTGAAAATTGCTCCAAGAATCGCCTCAATCCGAGCTCAATAGCTCCCAAAATGGAAAAATGGTCGAAACCCTCAAAATAGAGTTTTATAATCACTGGGCGAATCAATGAATCGCGATCACAGAAGTACCCTCGCGATCGCGAAGAAGAAGGTGCACTATCTCTGCAAAGACACTACGCGATCACGAAGCACGAACTACTCAGCCTCGAAAATAACCTACGCGAATGCGGCCCCAGGCTCGTGAACGCGATGAAGAAACCATGAAGACTTGCCCAGCTCATCTCTACAATGCGAATGTGTGCACACATACGCTAACGCGATGCTCGATCTGCAGCAACCTATACGAACGCGGACCCGTATTCGCGAACGCGATAGATAACCACTCAGCCTCAATTTCTCCCTTACGCGATCGCATCCCTCAGCCCGCAATCGCGAAGAACTTTGGGTGCACCAGACTTTAGCAGAACCAGCAGTGAAGAATGAAGGAAGAATGATCCGGAATCCATCTGAAACACGCCCGAGCCCCTTGGGACCCCGTCCAATCATACCCACAAGTCACATAATATAACACGGACCTACCCGAGGCATCAAATCACACATAACGACATCGAAGCGATGAATCACGCCTCAATTTGAACCCAATAAACTTTGAACTTTCAAATTTCCAAAACACGCGCCGAAACATATCAAATCATCCTGGAATGAACTCAACAATTGCATACAAGTCCCAAAGGACATGACGAAGCTATTCCAACTCCCGCAACCACAATCCGAATCCGATATCTTCAAAATCAACTTTCGGTCAAACTTACAAACTTTCCAAATTTTTGAATTTTCAATTTTCGCCAATTAGCTGAAACCTTCTAGAAACATCCAAATGAAAATCCGGGGGGAATATGCCCGAATCCAAAATCACTATCCAGACTTAACGGAACCATCAAAACTCCGTTCCGGGGTCAAATTCTCAAAAAGTCAAACTTGGTCAAACCTTTCCAATTTGAAGCTTCTAGCTGAGAATCATTCTTCTAAATCAATCCCGAATAACCTGAAAATCAAAACCAACGATTCACATAAGTCATGATACATCACATGGAGCTACTCATGTCTTTAAATAGCCGAGCAAAGTGTAAATGCTCAAAACGACCAGTTGAGTCGTTACACCATGTTGACTCTTTCTTTTGGTTAAGGTATATTTGTTACTCTGCAACAAAAGAGAGGATGCACATGAAAGGGAAGTGAGAGATTTATAAAAATCCCAAATTCCAAACCCAAGTCAAAGCTAGGGTTAGAACAACTAACTTTTTGTCATTGCTTAAAAAAAGGGTATACTGGGCAGAAAAAGTACCTGGGAAAACTCAAAAGACTTACTAATAGAAAAGGAGCAGTGAACAAAATAAAACAATTAAGAAGTGGAAGATGGTCATTTCTTGGAAGATGGTCTTTTCTTTGTAAATTATCTCGGTATTTCGGTATATCGAAATATCAAAATATAAAAAATCTAATATTGTATACCGTATCGAATTACCGAAATACTAAAATTTATGTACCGAAATAAACCGAAATATCGAAAAAACTAAAACAAAAATATCAAATTAATTCGGTTCAGTTCGAAATTCGATTTTTCGGATTTTATGCCCACCCTACTGGAATGTACCATAAAACGTTTTTCAAAATACTGTTGAATAGTATAATTCCCTCAATGCCAATTTGCATATTTTTATTTCCCATTTTATTGCGCATAAAATAATACATAGATATCCCATACTTTAATACCTGTTATTTAATACCACCAGTCAAACACTACATAATTAGTTATGTGAATTTTTTTCCATGCGTGTAACCAAATACTGTATTACTTTATAGGAAATTTATAATGGGATTAGTTACTTCAATACTACAACAAAACGACCCCGATTCATTATTGTCTCATTAGGAACATTGAAACAAGTATGTAATTGATCAGCTTCATGTTGTTTGTTAGTTTTTCCTTTTGAAAATAGGTAAACTTCATGGTGCATTTAAACAAAATAATGAAAATAATATTAGTAGTCGGTTAATGCAACCTTAATATTAAATAGTCTACGTATGTGAACTTGTTTACATCATTAGTTCCACATCTGAATAAATGAGGAGGATTACGATATACTTATTCTAAGTCCAATATTTATTAGGAGTTTGGTTGCATTACTCAAAGAAAAAAGATATAGAAAATTGTAACAAAGAAAAAGGGTTCTAGTTTTGAAATCTTAGTGCTCGTTTGGTTGTATTACTCAATTGTCACAATACCGGCATAAAATCCAATATTACTACTTTTAAACTTGCATATAATTCATCATTGCATAATACTTTAGTTATTACTACTTTTGTTTCTGATAAGGAAACAAAAGTAAATAAGGAATATTCTAAATTTGTATATTTCCTATGTTATTTAGGAGTAGGTTACCATTCTCCCATTAGGTTTAGGTTTCCCAATTAGTTTAGGTTTTGTCTTATTTCTTTGCCTATAAATACTTGTGGAATCAATGAGAAGGGATGAGAGATTTCACCCCAAAACTTGTCTTGTCTTGTTCTTCATTATTTCTTAGCATTCTATCATGGTATCAGAGCCAAATCTCGATCCATCGAGTTAGGAGCTTGGAGAATTTTGTGAGACTCTCCATTGTTGAAAAGTGAATTAACCAAAGTATTTGGTGTTGCCAGTTAAGCGATTTTACAAAAGATGATGACTACGTGTGAAATCGATTATCTTGGTAACTGCGGTCTTGTGAAGAATAAAAGTGTTGATAAAATAAAAGAAAATACTGGATCTGTTTTGAGAACAAATATTGCTCAAATCAGATCACAATGTGTTATTAAAGGAGAAAGTAAACGTGACCGGTTGCACGGTAAGATGACGAGAATCCCGTGGATAATTGACACGGGTGCATCGAACCATATGACTGGAGAATTGAATAAGTTTGAAAGTGTGCGGAATATGCCGCAAATACCGGTAGGTCTACCAAACGGAAGCAGCTCAACG
>ML392535.1:1538-11917 GCA_005239525.1 Nicotiana knightiana | reverse complement strand
CCATTAGGTTTAGGTTTCCCAATTAGTTTAGGTTTTGTCTTATTTCTTTGCCTATAAATACTTGTGGAATCAATGAGAAGGGATGAGAGATTTCACCCCAAAACTTGTCTTGTCTTGTTCTTCATTATTTCTTAGCATTCTATCACTCGCACAACAAATAATAGTTGCATAATTTAGTTACGCAAGAATCTGGGTGTAATTATGTCCGAGATAGAATACAAATTAAAATACTTGATTTAGTAACATGATTTAAAGTAACTAAAATGACCAGAATAAGGTCATGCATTAAATTATTATTTTTTAAATAAGCAAAACCACATATTTTAGTCCCTGCATGATTCGTGCATTATTAACCCTTAACCATGGGTGCACCTATATAAATAGACTACAAATTATTGTCCGTGGCACTCTGTTTTTTCTTTTTCTCTGACGGAATCAAATTGTTCAGGCCAGGTTCTCTTCCCCGCAATCTGTTGCTTAATTACAATTTTACGTACGTTCTTATTCACTTAATCCCATGTAATATATAATTGCTCAAAGTTGTTTTTATTGTTATGTACTAGTAATTTTTGCATTAGTAAGATTCATGTTTCAAGGGATCAATATGCTTAGTCAGTTGGAATTTCTAATCTTGGTCTTTTTGACGTGGGCAGAGGTGAATTCAGGATTTAAATTATCCGCGTTCAATGCTAAAGGCATTGAACCCATTATATTTTTAAAATTATGGGCATTCGATACTTCGGTTCGGTATTTAAGAATTTCGGTTCGATATTTCGGTATTCGGTTTATCAATTGTGTATACCAAATATCGTACCAAAATTGTTCGATACGGTTCGGTATTTCTTATTTTGGTTCGGTACGATTTCGATTTGATACATAATGTATCACGCTGTGCTAATAACACTGTTAAGAGCCTAAGCAAACAGAAATAAAAACAAAATACCACCTTGGTTTACATCCCTTTCTAAAGTGACAGCAGCATCAAACATGGCAAATTGGCAATAGTAAATTTTGACTCAAGTAGAAAAATAGTCAATGAGTCAGATTCACATGACTCAAGTTGCACTCGCACTCTCGCAGTCGCAGGCAGACGATCTGTGACTCTGTTCTTCACTTCTTTGTTTGAGAAACCTAATTCTATTGGGAGCAAGAGACTAAGATATTGGGCTAGAAATACAATATTAAAACTTTGGGATGGGTAGGGGCAGGGTAGTGTAGGACTAGGATAGGAATTAGGAAGAAGCACATAAAATACTTACATAATTTGGTATTTCGATTTACCAAAATATCAAAATTTTCATATCGAGAATTGTACCGTTATACCGAATAACCAAAAATTTAATATTGAATTATATCGAAATATAGAAAATACCGAAACCAAAATATCGAATTAAATCGATTCGGTTCGAAATTCGATTTTTCGAATTTTATAACCATCCCTAAATATACCTGCTAGTTGCTTTAGCAGTAAGACATAAATCATCCTCCAATACAGTGGCGGATTTAGAGAAAGACATATGAGCGGGTTTGATAGAGCCAGCTGCATCTAATTCAGACCTAATATATATGTCTTTAAAAAGAAATAAAATTAAGTACATATAGAGAATAAAACAAGTGATTCTAAATCTTGAATATACCATTACAAGTACAAAATTTACCTGGGACTACACGTAGATATTACTCATTCACTAATTTGTACTGCTAAAAATCACATGCAAATCATTATAGAACTAGATAGCTAACTGAACGTCTGTAAATTGTTTGCTATTTTCTCCCTTATTCTCCACCCATATTATTATTATTGTTATTAACTTTTTTTTAATTGTGGCGTGTGGGCCAGCTTGTACGCACCTCGGCTAATTTTACGATATACTTGCTACCTTCCGGAGGTACCACATAACTCTGTCCACTAAGTTAGAAGATATGAGAAGAAATCACCTCGTATTTTTGTCTTCGCTGAATTCGTTAAACCTAGTTTTCTGACCCCTTGTTTCGCTAATTTTGCAATAAATTTCCTTCAGAAACCTATATGGAGCTGTTTGCTGGTGTACAAGCTACAAGAATGTGGGATCAAGTTGCTGAAATAGATGACATTGAGTTCGCGCTAGAGATGCAGAGCTTAAAAGAGTACGAGTATGGAAAAGATAAAAGCAAAGGAACAAACAAAGTAGAAAAGACTAGTCTTTTTTATTTTCCAGAAAGTATCATATTTAACATCCTAGTAAAGATTCCACCAAGATATATTTACAAGAATTTCATGACTGTCTGCAAATCATGGAAAGAGATGTTCTCCGGAAGTCCTTTCGTTGAGCAAAATTTCATGGAATCGAAATCACAGTTACTGATACAGGCAGCATCAGCGCGGCATATGAAAACAAAGCTGATAGAGATTAGAAAACAACTTGAATTTGAGTCTTGTGATCTTGGGATAAATCGATTAGGTAAGGTTCGGACTGGCTGTGATGGATTTTTATTGATAAATTCACCAAAGGACAATGGAGAACAACAAGTAATAAATCCAGCAACAAAGTTTTGCCTCACTATCCCTAAATGTCCTTCAGGTTGCCCACATACAGCTTGTAGTGCAGCTCTTGGATTCGACTCTTCGACAAAACACTATAAAGTAGTGCATGTTTATGCTGATTCTTATGGTTTCGAGATGTTAAATCTAGGCAGCGCGGATAACGAGTGGGAACGAGTTTCTGGTCCGTGGGAAGATCTAAATGATCGCCCGTTTAATCCACTTGATTTTTGCTGGACGGATCCAGTGTCAATAAATGGAAGGATTCTGCATTGGTATGTTGATTCAAGTGAATATATCGTTTCAATGCAAGTAAACGAGACAAGATGCAGAATAACATATCTTCCTAAACTTGGTAATGTGATTAAAAGGAACAACTATTCCTTGGCAGAGTTGGGTGGATATCTTTCTTTTATCCACAGTGCTTTGGAGATAGAAATGGATGTCTGGATTTTGGAAGATTTTCGAGGGCAACTTTGGTCCAAGAAACATAGCATTGTGGTAGAGTTGACGAATTATATCTGTCCAAACAAAACAGCAAGACAGAATGAGAGAACAATGCCAAAGCTTGGGAAACTTGTTGCTGTTGGTGGAGCGAGGAATGGTGAAGTGTTGATTTTTAAGCATAAGAACTCGAGTGCATTATACATATATGATACAAAGAGTAGGGTGATGAAGAAGATCGGCATTAACATGAAGAACATAGAATCTTTTGTACTGCACAAGGACAGCCTATTTAGTATGAGGATCTCATAGTGTCATGATCTAATTTAGTAGTATGCTGTTTAAATTAGGTTGGAGAAGGAAGACTTGGTGTTTTATTTTTGAATTGCATGTTAGTACGTAATAATTTGCACCCTGTCTAGTCTAAATAGTAAGTTTTCTTTGGTTATGTTTATGCATTTTATGAGCAAGATCATTTAGTTTTTAGATATCATGAGACTGATAAATGCACCTTCCCATTTTACAAATGTCATGAATATAGAAGCAAAAGCAAACTCATGATGAAAAAAACAAAAACTCATAGTATCTGTAACGATCCGGTCTGTCGTTTTGGTTTCTTGAACCCCGTGCTCCTAAATAAGACTCCCCGTATGTACTATTACTGTTTTATGACTTGGGGGGATGGTTAGTTCGGGATTTGGAAGGGTTCGGGTTTAAATCGGAACACTTGGTTCCTTAAGGTTGGCTAAAAAGGCTAAGTTTGACTTTGGTCAATGTTTTGAGTGAACGACCTTGGAATCGGGATTTGACGGTTCCAACAGGTTCGTATGATAATTTCGAACTTGTGCATATGTTCGGTTCGGGTTTTGGGTGACCCGAGAGTGTTTCAGCGCCTAATAGTGAAAGTTGGATCTTCAAAGGTTCTAAAGTTCTTTAAATTTGGTTTGGAGTAGGTTTTGATGTCATCGAGGTCTTCGGATTCCGAGATCGGGAATAATTCCGTATGGTGATTTAAGACTTGCATGCAAAATTTGGTGTCATTCTGAGTAGTCTAAGTATGATTTGGCGCGTTCAGAGTGATTTGGAAACTTGAAGTTCATAGTTTGATTCAATTTGATTTTACGGTGCGATTCTTAGTTTCGTTGTTGTTTTACGCCTTTCAAGAGTTCGAGCAGGTCCGTATTATATTTTTGGACTTGTTGGTGCATTTTGGATGAGGCCCCGAGTGGCTAGGGTGGGTTTCGAACCACCCGGAGCAATGTTGGAAAAATCAGAAATTTCAGGTATGGTTTCCTTGTTCGCGAACGCGAAAGGACTCACGTGTTCGCGGGGAAGGAATTGGGCTGGGGAAACTTTGTGCTTCGCATTCACGAAGAGTGAGGCGAGCTGGGTGGGGGTGACACCATTTGCTCTTCGCGTTCGTGAAGGTGCCCTCGCGTTCGCGTTGGGCAGGGCTAGTAAGCTTCCGCGTTCGCGTAGGCCAAGCTTTTCTGGGCCTGAGCCGTTTGCCTTCGCGAACGCGAGGCCTGTTCCGCGTTCGTGAAGAAGGGGGCAGTTGGGCAGTGTGTTTTAAATCGGGACTTAAGCCATTTTTGGATTCATTTACTACACCCTTGAACGATTTTGGAGCTTCAAAGAGGGGGATTTCAACCTAGATATTGAAGGTAAGTAATTCCTACCTAATGTGAGTTTAATACATAGATTATGGGTAAATTTTAACATGTAAATTTGTGAAATTATGGGTTTAGATGAAAAACCTAGGCTTTGATAAAAATAAGATTTAACCACGAAAATAATTATGGAACGGAGTAAAACTTATATATTTGAGTTCGTGGGGCTATGGGTAACATTTATCTTTCAAAAATTTCGGAATCCGAACATGTGGGCCCAGGGGTGAATTTTAAGAAGTCTTCAATTGGGGTTGGATAATCACTTTAATAGTTAGGATATGAACTTGTGAACATGTATTGATTATTTTATATAACGTTTGACTAGTTTCGAGTCATTTGGCACCGAGTTGAGGGTTTAAAGCACATTTTGGACCGAAAAGTAAGCTTTGAGATGAGATAAGTCTCTTTTCTAACCTTGTAAGAGGGAATTAACCCCATAGGGGAATTGATTTTATATGTGCTTCTATTTGTGGGGGCTACGTATGCACAAGGTGATGAGAGTCCGTGCGTAGCGACTATTTATGCTTATGTCTGGGTAGTTTAAGACCCAAATCATGTCATACTTGCGATGTTTGCTCCATACTTGTTAATTTAAGTGCTTAAATCATATTGGAACAAAATAAAGGAGTTGTAAAAGGTCAAATTTTATTTATTTGAGTTTTGGACGGGCTACTTGACCGTTGATAAGATTTGACGTTTCTTTGAATATTAGCCCCTTAAAAAATTTTGAATCGGTTTTTTATAAAGCATTTCTTTTCTTGTGGAGCGGGTCGAACACCTCGGCAGTAGAATAGATACATCTACAGTTCGTGTCGTTCGATCATCGGAAGTGCACAATATATATATTTATATTTGGATTGGGCTGTACGACCTCGGCATAATTCGTGCGTAATAATACTTGGAGCCTGATTATACTTGATATTGTTTCCTTGGCTTGAGTGGTTAAATTGTTAAAGGATGGAAATTGGATTGGGATTTACTATTAGTGAAAGAATTGCTTATTTATACCTTGTAATTGAGTTTTCAGCTTCATTTATGTAGCTCGTGCTTAATTATAATCTCAGTATTTTATTGTTAGCCTATAGTAAGTGTCGAAGTTGACCATTTGTCACTACTTCTTCGAGGTTAGACTAGATACTTACTGGGTACATGTTGTTTATGTACTCACGCTACACTTCTGCACTACCTGTGCAGGATCTGAGGCAGGTGCATCTAGTTATCATCCCGACGCGCACTCCTAATTCTCCAAGACTTCGTGTGTGAGCTGCCTTCCGCAGCATTTGAAGTCTTCCTGTTGCATTTACTTTCTGTCTACTTCATTTTAGACATTACTTTAATATTCTTTTGTATATTCTACTAGTAGCTCATACACTTGTGACACCATGTCTTGGAATTATGTTAGTAGACAAAGGATGATTTTTGGATATTTACTTATCTCATTTGCTATTAAAATTATTTATCTCTCATTTTATTAAAATTTTACTTCCTGTTTATGCACTAATTAAAAATCAACCATTTCTAAAATGTTAAAAGAAACAATCAGGTTGTCACGATCCAAAATCTATTAATAGTCGTGATGGCGCCTAACACCGCTGTCAGGTAAGCCAACAATAATTGATTAACTCTATTATTCATTTTAGTATGTTGAAATCATAATTTTTCTTCAATTAAATAATCTGAAATAAAATTTACAGAGTAAATGATAGTATTTTCCAACTATAATACTGAACAACTCATAAGTACCCCAAAATCGGTGTCACGAGTGCATGAACATCAACTAGGAAATAAATAAAATATATCATCTGCCCAGAATACAAATTAGATATGAATAATACAATAATCCTGGAGGACACTCTACTGGCTGCGGATCGTAACCTGAAATGCAGCTCGTGGCAAGTCCCCGCATCATCCGTGTCTTTGTGCCCAAAGGATTACCGGGCATAAAAGTACATGCACAAAAATCTGCAGCAAGTGTAGTATGAGTACGTAAATCCACATATACCCAGTCAGTATCTAGCCTAACCCCGAAGGAGTAGTGACGAGGGATCGACATCGAGACTCACTAGTGGTCCAATAATATCAGGTACAGTAAGGTGGTGAACAAATATGAGGCAGAGTAAATAAATGAAATAAACAAATATAAATATGTGGTACAATTATCCTCCTTACAATAAACTCAAGCCCTCAATTAGCGAATTCATCTTCAATATATATATATATATATATACACACACACACACTAGATAAATGTTGGCCCGCGCTCGCGGGCCCAACTACTGAGATTTGCTTGCAAAATTTACATTGCATTAGTTGAAACACAATTTAAATTGTTAAACAATACTAAGTGACACAATAAAATGACTATGTTTTCAAAAGAAATTCGGCATCGGAGCATTCAAGCAGTGAAAAGTCTTCTTTTCCTTCTCCAATTACATTAACAAAGATGTCCAACAAAATACTGTTGTGCTTAAATATATATACATGCAGATTAAAACACCTACATGGGTGTGCTAGCCATGAACTTGATTTTAAAAAAAATATATGTATATCCAGGTAGACTATGTCAAGAAAAGTTGTGCACGAGAGAACAACAATAACAACAATAACAACAAATTTAATATAACCGCACAAGTAGAATTTAATGAAGATAGTGTGTACGCTAATTTTACCTTATCTTATGCAAGTTGAAAGATTGTCTCCGGTAGACTCTCAAACACAAACATCAAATTGAAAATTAGATATCAATGGTATTAGGCAAAATACATAAGTTACCCAGTGAATTATGCATCAAATTCCTGTTACATACTTTTCGAGCATGAAAATTATCTTACACAACAATTTTCAGAAATAACAATTCACAATATCAAGTATGATGTGCAAGTTCGAAAAAATGTACACTTTCATTTATACCAAGCAAAAAAAATCAGACTTTTTTCTTCTTCAAACTCCCCCATTCATCATTCAACTTTCTAGTAAACCAATTTCTTGTCAAAATTCAGCACCTGTCACACACACCCAATAATCTGAAAAAAATCCAAAAAAAAAAGAAAAAAGGGAAAAAGATTAAACCTCATTAAATAAAATCCCAAGAAAATGAAAGAGATCGTGATAGAGAAAAGTTCCAAGATGATTTTTGAAGAAGAATAACCAGATGCTGGAATGGATGAGCTTTTCAGATCATCATCAAAGTTTGAATACTTTGCCTCTATTTAGGTGACTCTTCCACTTTGTATGAGCTATGCTCTCTTCACTTTGCCTTCTGAACTAAGGATATTAAAATCGTCAAGCTTCTCATTCTACTTTCATATTGATTTTTCTTGTTAACCAAAAGTTTTATCATAGCATCTTTATTAGTTTGTTCTGGCCATAATTAACTTGTATCATCATTGAATCTTGATGTAGCTATTCAAGAGACAGAAAAAAATTAGCAGTTTGCTAAGATAAGAATTAAAAAGACTAAATACTGGTATCTTCCTAAGACTAAAGACAAACAACACATTATTTTTATAAATGAAGTAAGTGATATCCCAAATAGCAATTCACCTTAACTGGTTACAAAGTAAAAAGTGTTATTCAGTGGGGAATTCATTATGTAATACCATAAAATATGCATAAAGGTCAGTCTGGTACACTAAGCTCCCGCTATGTGCAGAGTCCGGGGAAGGGCCGGACCACGACGGTCTATTGTATGCAGCCTTACCATTATTTATGCAAGAGGCTGTTTCCACGGCTTGAACCCGTGACCTTGTGCATGAAAAGAAAATATACCAGTGCTCGACATCTATGATTGGATATAGAACGCTAAGAAAAAGGGAAACCCACCCGGTACACAAAGCAACACACGTTCATTTAGAATCTAGGAAAGATTGCACCTTAAGGGGTGAGATGTAGACAGCCTATCGTGATGCATACATCAGTATAAGTTTGGTTCATTGCCTTGCCTCGGCAAAATTAACAATACTACCTATAAGATGCACGAGAAACTGGAAAAAGAAAAAGAAAAAGCAATCAACAGAAGCTTTCCACAAGAACTCATCTTTTATTTTCCTTGAATTTTGATTGTGCTATTTCTAAGAAGTGAATAACACGAGAGGACATAGATATAGGGGAAAATCATCTAAAAGAAGAAAAAAAGATAGTTATATATATCCTTAAACTACTCTACTAATTTCTTGACTACAATAAAATCAGAATCGAAACTAAAGTTGTAATTGGATGACTAAACTACCGAGAATTGTTAATCATTTGCGAATTTTAATAAAGTTTTACCAAAATTAACTTTCAAATACAGGTAAAAGTACTGCCACAATTCATAGCTCTTATTTTTCTCCCTTTTTATTTATGCTCTGCCAATGCAACTCATATGTTTTGTGATTAACAAGATTCAAAGTTCTGTCTATAAACAAAATCAAGCAAAATCTTTACCATGAAATAGCATAGAAATATATTTGGATCTATCTTCTTATGTAGCTGTAAAAAAATCCAAAATCATTCATTGCATCCACAAACCATAAAGAGTCTCACTTCATTTAGATCACTTCAAGTTTCTTATTCTGGTGGCTATAAGATGCTTCTATTTTTGTTCAACCTTTGACATGTGATCTCTTTACTATTTTGAAGATAAACGAAACAGCAAGACCAATCACGACTAAGATATAAATTTGTATATCTAAATGTAAATCTAAACTACATAAAAAAAAAGGATCAAGATCCATTATTTAATAAAAGGTCAAACATTTCCATGAAAGAATTCTGCCATGCCATGCCATGCTTCAAAAGAAACTCGAACTAAGCCTCAAAATTGGAGAAGCACTAATATGTAATCGATTGCGGTCTTTAATCACTTTAGACACTCTTCTACCTCAGCCAAACTATACTATTTACAATAGCTACACTACAACCAAAAAAATATTTAATAGAACAAAAAAGATAAACAAAGAAGCTTCTAGATAGATGAAATTGAAAGAAAGACATAAAGATAGGAGGGAAATAAAGTTCTGATTAAGCAGACCTAGAATTGTAGCATTCAACTAACAAAATAAAAATAACTATGCAGTCTAGGAAATTCTGAAAGTAAACATCATGAAAAGAAATAGAGTAAATGCAAAAGAGAAACATAAAGAAGAAATATAAAGCAGAAGAATATTGAAAAGAGAATTGGCAGAATAATGACAGCATGACCAAAAAATTTCAGCCATTAAATTGGAAAAAGTCAGAAGATAAAACTGGAAAAAAATTTAGGAGCGAAACATTTGAAATTAACATACCTAAAGTTGCGACAACCAACCAAGAGGATAAGGGATACTCTTTCAATCTGAAGGAAAAAGCAGTATGAAACGTTGATGAAGCATGTCAGGGAGATGAAAGAAGATGCTTCTAGAGTTACGTTTGACTATATCCACGAGAAACAAAGTTGCTTGACTTAAGTATGCGTGACCACGTATATCAATATACTTTTATGATATCAACGTATGATATCACCATTTTACCCTTGTATATTTGAGTAAATATCTCTTTTGCCATTGGTTGACCTGCACTTCTCTTTTCTATATATATAATGTATGTATAATGGGCCTTGTGAACAACTATTTTTTGACCACACCCAAATTCTATACCATTTTGCTATAAATATTAATGTTATATCTAATCTTAATATTTTAAATTTTTATCTTACTCTTAATAGGTTCTATTTAAGAAAATTAAAAACAACAAAAATATTCACATTCTTAGAATATAAGATTTTT
>ML392534.1:7337-52462 GCA_005239525.1 Nicotiana knightiana | reverse complement strand
ATCTTACATTGATGGAATGCTTGTACAGGGGAAAGCAAATTAATTGGCCAGCTTTTATCATCCAACTCCTTGACAGAGTGGTGAACGGAACCAAGGCACATGCAATTCCTTATGGCTTCATGCTGACAGCAGTGCTTGCACATTTTGGGGTTCCAATAAAGAAGGCTAAGATGGCTACGGCCAAATATTATTTTGGGAAGGAAACTTTGCTTACATGTGACTACAATGTCAATGTTCCTGTGGATGAACCTGGTTCATCTAGGAAGCAACCAGTCAACAGCAAAGTTAGAACTTTGGTGCAAGAAAACGAGATTAAGGATATGGAGATCCTTCGCTTAAAGTCTCGTGTGATTGAGGTTGAAGAAGAGCGGGATGCTCTTAGAGCTGAATTAGCAAAGGAGAAAGAAAAGAATGAAGGTATTCTTCAGCAGATGTTGTCTCTCCTACAATCCAAGTCCACAACCTTCACTGCACCTTCCCATCATTAGGCTTCTTAAAGCTTCCTTAAACCATCTTAAGACCAGTTATCAGTTCCAGTTCTTTTTATTCTTTTTTTGCTAATGGTTGGTTGTTTTTGTTTTTCTATGTGTGGTTGATTATCGTTCCTTATAAATGAAGTTTGCTTTTAGTTATTGACTTGTCTCAATTTCTGAGTTAGCTAACATTTATTGGTTTCTTGTGTTGATTAATCATGCTTTGCACCTGCAGTTGCCTCAATGGCCATGAGTAATAATTAATAAAACTGGTAAGTATATCATTTTACAAACTTTTCGATGATACCAAAAGGGGGAAGATAGTGTGCTAAACTTTTCAAAAATATAAATATGTGATATTTATAACCTAATGAACCTGGATTATCTATGATTATTGCTCAAAACCATACAAAGTTCTTTGAAGTGTATACAGGATTAAGCACAGAGTTTGTCATCATCAAAAAGGGGGAATTTGTTGACTCATGTCACTGCATAGTTTTGAAGATTGACAAAAGGCTGACCAGTTGAACCAGGTCCATCAGAGCACACATCGTGAACTGACGAGCTGGCACATGAACCGTATATGCTTAGGAGATGTTTTGAATATGAAATATCAATGTACCAAGAGATTGTCTCCTAATGCGAAAAGGTTGCAAACTGATCTGATTAATTGAAGTCGAATTCAGCAAGGAAAGTAACAAAAGAAAGGAAGTTGAGTTTGGTTCGAATCTATTCAACCAAGTAGAGTTGAACTGGAATTGAAAGACAAGCTCAACGACTAACTCTATAAATACTTGATGTATTTCTGCTGGAATTTAACACGCACAAAGCTGAAGTGAATCAAATTCTGAAAGAAAAATTCCCAGAGTTAATTTTTTCTAGCAGAATCATTGTGCGATGCAAAGGCTACAGTTCAACTAGAAGAACCAGTTTCATCAGATTGATTATTGAGTCTAGTTTATTGTAGTAGAAGTTTTTAATATTGTATCTTTCAGCTTTCATAGAAGCAATTGTAATAGGTACATATTGATCAAGTTAGAGTTAACTTGAGGTGTGTAGATATTAGCTAGGGGCTAGTTACTACAAAGGGATTAGAGTTAATCCTTAGGATTACAAAAGAGTTTATTTTGTAAGTCCGTTTGGCTCAGAGTTTTTAGTGAAGAGTTGAGCAAATCCTACTGAGGAGTAGGTCGTGGTTTTTTCACCTTTTGAGCCAGGTGTTTTCCACGTAAAAATCTCTGTGTTTTTACTTTGCTGCTTTTTATTATTCCGCAACAGTAGTAGTTGGAACACCAAGAAGAACCAGGTTCTTCTACTGAGACAGCACTCGAAAATTGGGTACCATACAAAGTAACCTATCTTCTTGTGTGGTATTGAAGTCTAAAACATCATCCATCTTCTTCCTCCTAGCCGGCCGGCGATAAAACGCAAGTAGAGTCGACCGCCCATGGATACGTTCCCCCCGCCAGAAAAGGACAAGAGAAGGAAGGACACATCTCAATCTGAGGTCTCCGAGCCCAGGCCTCGGAGGGTGAGGAGAAGAGCAGTTGGACTTACGCCTGATACGGTCCAAAAGTTGAGGGACCAGGACTAGGAAGACAAGGAAGAAGGCTCCTCGGCATTGCTATCTCGTTCCAAAAAGGCTATCGAGGTTGCTACGCACCCCGAGCTGCTGCCTGCTACAACCTAGCCTTACAAAGGGGAGGCTTTGATAATAAAATCGGGGGTGAACCCCAAATCTCCTGAGGTTTTCCTTCCATGCATGTCTTTTCCAAAGGGGCGATAAGGGATTCCCAAAGGCTGAAGACCCCCGAAATTGGTGGAGGCTCCAGCGCTGGTGATCCTTTCCAGGATTGCTTCGTGGGGGTTGATGATGCCTCCGATATCACTTATGCTTCGATCCTCATGGCGGAAGCTCAACATCTTTTCTCTAAGGTAAGTGCTCGTTGTTTTTCGGTCATTCCTCTTTATTTTTATTCTAACTTGTGTTCTTTTCCTCTGTACAGGTTTCTGCCAAGTTCCGTGCTGACCTTAATTAGTGTGAAGCCAATCTTCTGAGGGTATCGGAAGAGAGGACCGTTCTGTAGAATCTTTGTGTCCAAAAGGACGAGGTCATAAAGAACCTTTAAGCGGAGCTGGCTAAGGCCTACGAGGAGGAGGCCGAGTTGGACAAGTAGGTAACTGATTTGATTATACAGTATGGGGTCGACTCGACTGTGGAATTTAACTCCTCAAAATCTCAACTGCAGTGGAAGGTGGAGAGGATTGGTCTCCTTCAGGCTGAGGTTGACCAAGTCAAGACCGATTACGATCGGTGGAAAGCCAATATGGACCGCCTTACTGTTGAAAAGGAAGCAGCTTTGGCCAAGTTATCTTCGGCGGAGGCTCAGCTCCTAGTCCTCAAAGAAAAGGGCTTCGCTCAGGTGAAAAGGTCGAAGAGCTCGAAGCCGGACTCGGTGAGGCCAAGATTGAAATTGAAAGGACTAAGGCCAGGGCAGACAAATCCATAGCGCAATACCGGGCCGATGTCGTAGATGTTCAAACCCAGCTGAGGGAGGCTTCCAATC
Source organism: Nicotiana knightiana (assembly GCA_005239525.1). Taxonomy (NCBI): domain Eukaryota; kingdom Viridiplantae; phylum Streptophyta; class Magnoliopsida; order Solanales; family Solanaceae; genus Nicotiana; species Nicotiana knightiana. The sequence goes on along the minus strand of ML392534.1, from coordinate 49,422 downwards.
AGGAGCAACGTCTTAGTGAATTGGCTAAGTGTCGATCCTTTAGGGAAATTCTCGAGGAGGTTCATGCTCGAGGTGTTGACCTTTCCGAAGAGATCATTCGGGCAAAAGAGATCGAGGTCGAGGCCAGGAAGCTCCTCACTTAGGATGATGATTGCGATGACAGGTCCGGTAGCGGAGAAGATGGCGATGAGATTGCCGAGGAAGATGCCTCCGAACAAGCTGCTCGGGTGGAAACCGGTGTTGAGAGGACTAGCCTTGATAACAACTAGGTTGTAACTTTCTTCTTCTTTTTCTTTTGTAAGGCCCTGGCCCCTTTGTACATATATTTTTGGTATAATGAAAACAAAATATTCTTTTGACGTCTCCATGTCCTTGTATGTTCAATTGCCTTCGTTGAAAAGTTCTCATTGTTTTAGTTCAACTTGTGATCAAAATAAACCCTTAGGTTTTTTGTTTTTTTAGGGCAAGTCCCTAAGTTACGAAGGCAAGTCCCCAAGTCCGAAACTCATTTGAGAACTTGTCTCGGGGATGGCTCGTTTCGAATTGGCAGGCGAGTTATCTCAAATAACCAAGCTCGAATAGTTTTATAGGATAGGGTAGACCCTTAGGTTTTCATTAATGATTGTTAAGTTTCCGAGCTCACCGCTATACCTTTTATGTGAATCTTCGATCTGTAGTTAATCGTTTGTTTAAGCTCGTAATAACCGAACCGTTAGGTTCGAATTGAGTGAGAGAGAAGTCTCGAACTCTAATTGTATCGGCCTTTAGGCTTATTAGATCCGGCCTTAGACTTTTTTATATTGGCCCTTAGGCTCTTTAAATCGGCCCTTAGGCTCTTTTAGGTCAACCCTTAGGCTCTTTAATTTGGGCCAAATTGGCCTCTAAAACGGCTATAATTTTCCCTCTTTTCGGCTAAAAGACTTAGTGAAATTTCTTTATGCCTTAGCATGTGTTTTTTGTACCCATTGGGTTTTTCGAGGGTTCAGCGATCGAAGCCCAATTTTTTCTTAACTCGTTTGTGTTAAGATAATTTAATACCTCTTGAGGCTTTTTCAAAGGCCGATATTATCGAAGCCTTTAAATATTTTGAGGGCTGATTTTATCGAAGCCCCTTTTTTGTTTGCTTTGCCGAGGGTAGCCTTATTTAACCAGTTTTTTAAAGTATTTGAAGGCCTTTAGTTTATGGCGGAAGTCGGACGTCTCCGAGCGGTATTATTTCGGCTGTATCTTTTTATATAATCGTAGTCTTTAATATGGTCGTAGCCTTCTGGTATGTCTCTTGGACTTGTTTCCGATAAAATTCAGAACTTGTTCGAAATGTTAGTCCCCGAGTGCGATGGCCTTGGCCGGTATATCCGGGGGTGCCTCTTTGAGGTCTTATGATTTCGAACTTAGATAGCTCGAGCAGGTAGTCCCGGAGTATTCGAGGTATACTTGCACTTGGCTCTTGGGTCATTTTTCACAAGTGTTAGTTTTTTACAATAGATCATAAGTACATGACCCGTATAATAGAGATTATATTTCAAACACGATATATTTGAGGAAAAAAAGAGTGCTTCTTTGTATTATTCATACATGCGTACATGTTTTGTTGTCGGAACTCGGCTAATCTATATGGACACCGCTCATTCGATCGTTTGGCCCATCACAAAATTCTTCCTATCGAGACCCATTTGCATAACATCCGAGGGTGATGCCCCCCAGTATTCGAGGTTGATTGCAAAGAAGCCTTGGATACTGTTGAATTATCCCCAGGTAGCACATATTTGTTGCCTCGTTAAAATCCTCGCCGGAAAAACCCATTTGGGATAAAAACCGGTCTAAGAGAAAAAGAGTGCAACGCGTACTTTAAAACCTGAGGTCTCGATTTATTGGACCGGACACCTACAACAAGTTAGTTTCGAATATCTAAGTAAATGAAAAAGGAGAAATCCATACCTTAGCAATAATATCGCTTGAGGAGTGATATGTTCCAATTATTTGACAATGGCTCGCCGTCCATTATTTCCAGCTTGTACGATCTTTTCCCGACTATGTCGAGGATTTGATAGGGCCCTTCCCAGTTAGGACCGAGTTTCCCTTCATTAGGGTCTCGAGTATTGATGGTGATTTTCCTTAAGACCAGGTCCCCAACTTTGAAGTGCCGAAGATTGGTTATTCTGTTGTAGTACCTCTCGATTCGTTGTTTTTGGGCAGCCATTCGAATGAGTGCTGCTTCTCGTCTTTCGTCTAACAATTCGAGGCTGATATTCATTTCCTCGTGGTTCGATTCTTCTGTTGTATGCCGAAACCTGGCGCTGGGCTCTTTAACTTCGACTGGTATTAAGGCTTCGGAGCCATAGACCAAAGAAAATGGGGTTGCTCCGGTACTGGATTTAGATGTTGTCCAATATGCCCATAGAACCTCGGGCAACTTTTCTCTCCACTTTCCTTTGGCTTCGTTTAGCCTTTTCTTCAAGTTTTGGATGATAGTTTTATTTGTTGACTCGGCCTGCCCGTTTCCACTAGGGTCATACGGTGTCGATAATATCCTCTTAATTCTGTGATCTTTGAGGAATTTTGTTACCTTACTTCCAATGAATTGCTTGCCATTATCACACACTATCTCCGCAGGTATCCCGAATCGACACGCAATGTGATCCCATATGAAGTAGATCATTTCTTTTCTCCTAACGTTTTCGAAGGCATGTTCTTCAACCCATTTAGAGAAATAGTCAGTCATAAATAATATGAATCTAGCTTTACCTGGGGTCGATGGCAGAGGACCGACGATGTCCATCCCCCATTTCATGAATGGCCACGGGGATAAGACCGAGTGGAGCTGTTCACTGGGCTGGTGAATCATTAGTGCGAAACTTTGGCATTTGTCGCATTTTCGAACGAACTCCTTAGAGTCCTTTTCCATTCTATCCTGATAGTATCCTGCTCTGATGACCTTTCGAACTAGTGACTCGGTGCCGGAATGGTTTTCACAAGTGCCTTCATGGATTTCTCGTAAAATATAATCGGTATCTATCGGTCCCAGACACACGGCCAATGGACCATCGAACGTCCTTATGTATAACGTCTTGTCCTTGTCTAATGCAAACCGATTTGATTTAGTTCGTAATGTCCTTGATTTTTTGGGATCCGAGAGTAGCTTCCTGTCTTTCAAGTATTCAATGTATTTGTTCCTCCAATCCCAGGTTAAGCTAGTGGAATTTATTTTAGCGTGCCCTTCCTCAATTACAAACCTCGAGAGTTAGACGACAATCCCCGAGCCAATTTCGTCTTCGTCGACCGACGATCCCAAGCTGGCGAGTGCGTCGGCCTCGGTATTCTGTTCTCGAGGCGCATGCTGCAAAGTCCATTCTTTAAAACGGTGCAAAGTGACCTGCAATTTGTCCAAATATATTTGAATCATGTCTTCTCGAACTTCGAAGGTGTCGTTTACCTGGTTAACTACCAGTAGGGAGTCACATTTAGCTTCGACGACTTCCGCTCCCAAGTTTTTAGCTAGTTCGAGACCTGCAGTCATAGCCTCATACTCGGCCTCGTGGTTAGTCAGTTTGGCAGTTTTAATCGATTGTCCAATAACATTGCATGTAGGCGGTTTCAAAATGATACCAAGCTCGTACCCTTTCACGTTTGAGGCTCTGTCCGTGAAGAGGGTCCATACCCCCGATGAGGTTCCCAATTTTAGCAGAAGTTCCTTTTCCACTTCGGGTACGAGGGTTGGCGAAAAGTCTGCCACGAAGTCTGCTAATATTTGAGACTTGATGGCCGTTCAAGGCTGATAATATCGTACCTGCCAAGTTCGATGGCCCACTTGGCCAATCGACCCGATAGCTCGGGCTTATGCAATATATTTCGAAGGGGATATGTGGTAATGACACATATAGGATGACACTGAAAATATGGCTTTAGTTTTCTAGATGCAGTTATTAGTGCTAGTGCTAATTTTTCTAGGTGTGGGTATCTGGTTTCAGCATCTCCCAAAGTTCGACTTACGTAGTAAACTGGAAACTGCGTACCTTGTTCTTCTCGAACTAGTACTCCACTTACTGCTATCTCGGACACCTCCAAGTATAAGTACATCTTCTCACCTACCTTCGGAGTGTGGAGAAAAGGTGAGCTCGATAGGTACCGTTTCAACTCCTCCAATGCTTGTTGTCATTCTCGAGTCCATGTAAAATCATTTTTCTTTTTAAGCAAGGAAATGAACATGTGACTCCGATCTGACAACCTCGAAATGAATGCCTAGGGTAGCTATCCATCCGGTTAGCCTTTGAACGGCTCTTACGTTGTCCACGAAGGTGATGTCCTCGATGGCCTTGATTTTATCGGGATTGATCTCGATCTCTCGATTTGACACCATGAAGCCGAGGAATTTACCAGAGCCGACCCCGAAGGCACACTTTTCGGGGTTGAGTTTCATGTTGTACTTCCTCAAGATTTCGAATGTCTCCTGCAAATGAGTCAAATGGTCCCCTGTGCGCGGGGACTTAACTAACATGTCGTCAATGTAAACTTCCATTGAGTTTCCTATCTATTCTTCGAACATCTTGTTAACTAGGAATTGATATGTAGCTCCCGCATTTTTTAGCCCAAAGGGCATTACATTATAGCAGTAAGTTCCAAACTTAGTGATAAAAGAAGTTTTTTCCTGGTCTTCTAGGTCCATCTTAATTTGGTTGTACCCAGAATAGGTGTCGAGAAAAGTAAGTATCATGTGGCAGGACGTGGCATCGATCATCCAATCGATGTTAGGCAACGGGAAGGAGTCTTTTGGACATGCTTTATTTAGGTCCTTATAATCTACACACATTCTAAGCTTGTTTCCTTTTTTTGGGACTATGACTATGTTGGCTAACCACTCAGGATATTTGACTTCCCGGATGGACCCTATTTTAAGGAGTTTAGTTACCTCTTACTTTACGAAGGTGTGCTTCACCTCGGAATGAGGCCTTCTCTTTTGCTTTATCGGTATGTACTTGGGATCCACGCTCAACCGATGGTTGTAATCTCAGGCGGGATTCCTGTCATATCTAAATGGGACCACGCAAAGCAATTCATGTTATCAATAAGAAATTTAATGATTTTTTTCCTGAGTTCGGGGGTTAGCCCTGTTCCCAGGTATACCTTGCGTTCAGGTAGATACTCGATGAGTATCACCTATTCCAGCTCTTCGATCGTCGACTTAGTTTCATCCGACTCTTCGGGAAGGAAGAAAGTTCGAGGCGTGAGAAAATCCTCTTCATCGTCTTCGATTACCTGCTTCTCCGCTTCGGTCGAGGCGTGGGACGGTGATTGCTATTTGGCTGCTTGTTTATCTTCGAGGCTCGACTTTTCTGAGGCCGAGGATGTTGGTATCGGCGTCACCTCATCGACTGCAAACATCTCCTTTGCAGCGTGATGTTCCCCGTAAACTATTTTTACCCCATCCACTGTTGGGAACTTCATCATTTGGTGAAGGGTTGACGGTACCGCCCTCATGTTATGGATCCATGGCCTCCCGAGTAGTGCATTGTATCTCATGTCACCTTCGATGACGTGAAATTTCGTGTCCTAGACGGTCCCTGCTACTTTTACTGGTAGGATTATTTCTCCCTTTGTTGTTTCGCTAGCCATGTTGAAGTCGTTCAGGACTCGAGACGTGGGTACAATTTGATCAAGCAGGCCGAGCTGTTCTACGACCCTCGACCTAATTATGTTTGCCGAGCTACCTGGATCCACAAGAACACGTTTAACTTGAATTTTATTTAACAAAGTAGAAATTACCAGGGCGTCGTTGTGTGGTTGGGAGAGGCCTTCTGTCTCCCCGTCGTTGAATGTAAGGGCGTCTTCGGGCACGTACCCTCGGGTCCGATTTTCCCTTGTAACCGATACTTTGGTGCACTTGAAGACAGGTCCTTGTGGAACATCGACCCCACCGACAATCATGTGGATAACGTGTTGAGGTTTTTCTTCCTCGTTTTTCTTGTTGGCGTCTCTTTCCCTGAAGTGATAGTCACTAAGGAATTCTCTAAGATGACCCTCGTTAAATAATCGAGCTACTTCCTCTCTCAACTATCTGCAGTCTTCGGTCCGATGGCCATGTGTGCCATGGTATTTGCACATCAAGTTAGGATTCCTTTGGGAAGGATCGGTTTGTATAGGTCTGGGCCACCTAGTATCTTTAATCCTTCCAATGGCCGATACGATACCCGAGGCATCGACACTGAAATTGTACTCCGATAATTGGGGTGCTTCTGTGGGGTCTGTGTATTTGTCGAATCCAGGCTTGCTCATGAGTCCCCGAGAATTATGTCCTCGGTCACCCATTTGATCGTTGCGGGCGGGATTACGTCCCGTATGGTTGTTTCTTCTTTCCGCAACATACGGCTGATATCGATCATTGTTCGACCTCGATTCTCTATCGAGATCCCTTGGTTCTTACTTGTCGACTGGCTTGGATGCACTGAACCCGAGGGGGCTCCCAGTTGATCATCCTCGACTCTAATCTTTGACTGATACCGGTTGTGGACATCTGCCCTAGTCACAGCTGGGTATTCTATCAAATTTTGCTTTACTTGGCGTGATGAGATCGAACTCCGCTCGTTTAGTTCCTGGGTGAAACCCTGAACAGCCCAGTCGTCGGTAACCGGTGGTAACTCCATACGTTCCATCTGGAATCGAGATATAAACTCTCGTAGCATCTCGTTTTCCCTCTGTTTTACTTTGAAGAGATTCGATTTTCTCGTTGCAACCTTTATAGCTCCAGCGTGCGCCTTTACAAACGAATCTGCCAACGTGGTGAATGAATCGATAGAGTTTGCAGGCAAGTTATGATACCAAATCATGGCTCTTTTGGACAGGGTCTCTCCGAATTTCTTCAGCAATACTGACTCGATTTCATCTTCTTCCATATCATTTCCTTTAATAGCACATGTATAAGAGGTAACGTGTTCATTGGGGTCCGAGGTCCCATTGTACTTTGGTATATCGGGCATTCTGAACTTCTTCGATATGGGCTTCGAAGCCCTACTTGGAGGGAATGGTTTTTGTACAAATGTTTTGGAGTCCATTCCCTTTAAGATCGGTGGTGCCCTCGGAATCTGATCAACTTGAGAGTTATAGGTCTCCACCTTTTTATCGTTGGCCTCAATCTTCTTTTCCCCCAATTCTATTCTTTTAGTAAGTTCCTCGAGCATTCTCATTATAGCAGTGTCAGTTGTCGAAGTATTGTCACTTGACCTTTCAAGCGCTGGCTCGGTACATCGAGTAGCCTCTTGCTCGACCCCATTCGGAGCCACATGCCGATTCTGCAACTGGGCGATAGCGTTTTGTTGGGCTTGCAGCATTTTAAATATGACTTGGAGACTAACACCTTCGTCTCCTCTTCCCTAGGTACCTCGACCGTCTGTCCGGCCCTCTCTGTGTATGCTTTCATCGGGGTCCCCACCTAAATCTTTTTAAGCAATGTGTGAACCGACATCGACCGGGTTGGCGGGCAGTGCTCCTCCGAGGTCAGCTTGTGGAACCTCAATTCCTAGAGCGATAACATTCTCATTCTCTCCGTGGAGTCCGAGACCGTTGTCACCATGTGTAGCTGTGTTTTGTGAGTTTGACATGATTTATCTGAAAACAAAAATTCTTGACAAGAAACAAGCGTAAAATAGTGTGTTATACCAGAATTAACACCGAAAAATCGCTATTATCCTTAGCCCCATGGTGGGCGCCAAACTGGTTACCTCGAAATACGAGTAACAATTAAACTTGTAATGTGATTATAATATGTGATCCGATTCGATATTAATTGATAAACAACTGAATAAATAGATGAATTAAGTGACTCAAATGGATCAAACCCGGGTTGCAATGATTAATCGTCCTCGAACTGGATTAGACTCGAGAATAATCACCAAGAACGGTAGAACAGCAATAATATAAATCAACAGAAATATAAGAGTTAAGGACGAATAAAAGAATGTTTGTATTTCTCAGCAGTGTAAGCGAGAACTTGTATATGATGATAGTTATAATAATGGTTGTTCGGAATCCCTTTATAAGTGAATAAGATTCCTTTTTGTATAGTAGAGGAATCCTAAATAAGGTATGACTCTAATTGCGAAAGTAAAATACATGATTGATATTGTTAACCATCAATAGCTATACTGGCTCCGAGATCCTCGCCGGGATCGATAGTCAAACACGGATATTTCAGGATTCTGTCACTGCGGTGTCGACCCAGCTTGGTCTCGACCCCTCAACCTTCATATTTCTCTAAGTCCGGACTTGCTTCGATGCCTGTTTAGAAATCGAGACATATCCTTGAACCCACAAAATCGGGCACATCACAATTTTTACCGTACACATAACTATTCCGATAAATAAGACACTTATTAATGTATTTCTACTTCCAAACAGCTTCAAATTTCCTTAAAACAGTATGAACAATTGGAACAATAACTAATTTTATAAAAGCTTATCATTCATTGTTCGCTTTACCACTAATCCAAACATGTGCATTCTGATAACATTTGTCTTACTCTTGTGCCAACTTCCAACAAAGGCAATTGGAGGAAAACCAGGGCATTTAAGCCCTAATATCTAATTTTTTTTCCCCCTTTTCTTGTATGGATTGTAAAAATGGCGGGATGATTGACATCCTTGAGTAGTGAGAATCAGAGACCGCCCTAAAGGAATGGACACTTGCGGAAACACAGCTTAGATATGTATGTCTATAATTCATTTCGATCGCCATTTAGTTTGCTTTATTTTTTGTAGGGCATAGACCTTGCAAGATTCACCAACTGGAATTCAATTTTATTTCTATATTTGTATTTCAACTTTTTTTAGTTAGTAGAACCTTCCAAATATACAAAGCTCTTATTTGTTTCATCCAATACAAAATTTTCAATAAATATTAATTTATGAACCAATTATTTCAATTGTGCAATATACTTAATAATGAGGAGTTAGAGATTGAACCCATAAAACTTAAATTTTGAATTTACTTCTAATTCATGGCTTTTGGATGCCCGAATCTTGCTCCCACTAGAATAGTCATCCTTTCACTATTAAGCTGCTCGCAAATTGAGAAGAATTCAAGTCGTCCATTTATCTTAGAGAAAAATATGTTCCCTGGGACCTTGAAAAGAATATGTAATTGGAAATACAAACCAACAGGGTTATACAATATATGTTGGCGCACGAATTGCAAAGAACATTTAGATTTAATGAATTGACAACTCATTTAACCACCAAATTTAAACAACGTATGCAACCAAAACATGTTTATTGACCATATTAAGGTGAAACTTTGAGGTGAGAATACATATTAATTAACCATGATCAAGTGAAAGATTTAATGCAAAACAGACATGTCACGAACTGTTGTATGCACTGGGCTACAGCCGAGCAAGTAATATTGCCGATACTCTCCGTAAACAAGAGACATGGTCACTCTAGATAAGGAAGTTATAGTTCTTAAATATAATGGTCAACAAACCCTTCCATTTTCAGCCAAAATATGTGCCAGATGCAGAAGGTTCGTCACATTATAAACTAAATCTATAAATGGGAAATAGATTCAACTCCTAAATATTTAAGATTAGTAGTCCGCAATGTCCAGTTACAACTCATTTAGGTCACACAAATTGCAGTCAGTTGGACACACAATGTCAGTTACACACAAGATCTTATATATGGAAAAAGTGGTTACAATAGATTAAGAAGGGTGTCAGGCTTTTGAAAGCACATTATCTTCTCAGCGCTGTACAATTCAATAGCACAACAGTACAGGAGCTTGTACGGAAGAAAATGTGTACCTCCTTATACTGCATGAAGGTCAAAGCTGTTATCTCTTCCTGCGCTTCGACTCCACCTAGCAATTGTTGAACAAGAGATGGCTTAGCTAAAATATTTACTGGCTAAGATAAACTAGAGGCTAAGATTCATAAGAGCCTATATTTCAAGTATAGCATTTTATGATGCAGCTCCCTGAGAGCACACAGAAATATGTATGTGCAAACACGAGTCTGAATACCCATCTACACATCAGAAATAAGGTACACAATTGAATAAATATCACAGCCTATTATCATTCAGCCAGATCCCAGAACCAATCATCTCAACCCCGCCTCTGTTTCTACTTAAGAATCCTAAGAGTATTTATTAAAAAAAACTTAAAGAATCCTAACAGCCACCCAGCATGAAAACCCAACTAACAACCATTTTATCCATCTTATTCTCCATTAATTTCATTTAGCCAACATCCACTGCCATAGGCAGAGGCATAGGCAGGAGATATCAAACAATAATCAGAACCAGTCTATTGTATACAACAAACAACCCAGTGTATCCCTCAAATAGAAGGTATGGGAGGGTATTATGTACGCAGCCTTACCCCTACCTTATGCAGGTAGAGAGACTATATCCTATTGAAACCAGTCTATTGTATGTCAAACAAAATCTCCCAACCCACCCCCTTCTTATTCTCCCATCCTATGTTGCTCGGACTATCTTAAAATGTTGTCGGGTGTATGTCAGATCCTCCAAAAGTAGTGCAATTTTGGAGGATCTGATACAGGTGTAGCAGCATTTTGAGAGTCAGCGCAACATAGCTCCCATCAACAGCCATTCATCTACTACCTGCAATCCGTAGAGCCACTTCCTGCAATTCTCTCTTTATGACTTAATTAAGACATCAAATGTTCAATGTCAAATCACGCCTGACAACACAAAAACTAGAGATTCTAGCTCAAGAATCAGATACAGAAATGAGTAAGCTGGTATGAAACCAATTGGCACCTGACACCACAAACATTTACATATTACTCTGCCCCAAATTAATTATCCTAGCTTTTTATTTTTTTTGAGATGGTCCCAAACTAACTATCCTAGATTTCTGTGATTGTTTTGAAATATGTCCACTTCCCTCACTAGGAACATCTACCAACCTATGCAATAAGGTAACACGACACCCAAAATGTACTTACTAAAGTTCGAATTCATCAAAAAGTTAATCTTATCTTCATTATACCATCTGTTTACCTAGAATGAACTTCATCTCATGCCTTCTAATCCAATTTGAATCAAATTAGGATACAAATTTGAATCAAATTATATCTCCGGGAAGTTTTACAGCTGATGTTAGAGTGTGAATCCCACTAAATTTGTCGAATGACATTTTCTCAATGCTTTCTTGCTAACTTTGTTTCGAAACCAAACATAGGAGAAGATGTAAGTTTAATTCATTCAGTCCGACATCTTTCTTACTGGGGTCTTGTGTTCAACGCTAAAGAGATTTGACCCAAATGTGTCTCAATTTTCTTCATGGCTGTAGAATGGGATCTTTGCACTTGACTCAAGTCACGCAATGCGGCCTCTGTCTTCTCGCGCTTTCCCAACATCTTCTCTAGCAATATCCCAATCTTTGCAAGCTTGTTGTTTTTGAAATTCTCCTAGGGGGATTGAGGATTGCCCTTGATTGTAGGAAGGTGGAGGGGATGGTTGCTCTGTTAATACATATGGGGCCTTTGACCATTGGTTGTTTGTGAGGACCATACTCGCCTATTTCCACCTTGACTATTAGAATTCCATCCCTGATTGCCATGATTGTTGTTTAAACCTTGGTTGTTTAGCCATTGTTGGGGTAGACTCCCTTGGCTTTGATTGGGGCCTCCTTGATAGTTGCCTCTTTGTCGATTCATTCTCCTTTGGTAATTACCCACATAATTAGCCGCTTCATTTTGCACATAGTGACAATGTTCTTGAACATTGCTTTCCATGCACATGAGACAAACTATACATTCGTGGCGTCAACCACGTGGACTTTCTTCACTCCCAATTCTGATATTTGCTTTGAAATGGGGAACATATGAGTTGTCAACTGTGCTATAGCTTTATCTCGTGCTTCATTCTCCTTGAAACTTGTTTGCTTGAGGTAATAGGTGTAGCATCACTATCCCACATGTGCCATGCATGGGCATTCTAGAATACTTTGTCTAAAATTACTCCAGCTTCAAGGAATGTTAAGTCCATGGTTTTGCCATTCGGCATTCCAGGAATGTTAGGTCCATGATTGTGCCATTCACCATTATCAACCACTGATCGTGTGACCTTGTCCAAAGCTAGGTTAAAGGTTTGTGCAATGGTAAGTCAGGGCATCCATGCTGGGACACTTCTTCAGACACCTTGTATCTCTCCCATGCCTCATAAGGTTTCAATGGCCTTTGTAGAAAACCTAGGATGTCTTTTCTCAACTTTGCAATCCAGTTGGCGGAAGGAATTTGGCGAAGCACACGTTAGTAACTCCTCCCAATTATAAATTGACAACGCAGGGAGCTCATCTAACCACACTGAGGCTTCCCCTTGCAATGAGAATGGGAAAAACCTCAATCTTAAGGCATCCTCAGATACATTGTTTTTTTATACAAAGCACAAACTAACAAAAAGTTGTGAATATGTAGCTAAGGTCTTCACACGGTTGGCCACCAAATACCTGTTTTTTGCTAGCATTTGGAATATCAAGGGTGTAAGTTAAAATTTGCCTCTGATATGCGACAGAATTATGTCATTAGCACAACCATACTTGACATCGATTGGCTCATCCTCATCACCCAAAGGTGGTATTGGTACAATAGTGTTTGGAATGGCCATTGCAAGTACCTAACTGGAGAAAGCAAAATTAAAAAGAGAACAGCAACCGGATCAAAGTATAGTAATCCAAATACACTAGTAAACCGAAAATACCTACTGCTCCCCAGCAACAACGCCAAAATTTGGTAACATCCAACTTACTCCTAAAAAGGATAAGTGGTTGTCACAAATATACCTAACAAGAGTGGGGTAAATATACAATGAGCAATTGATTGGTGGGATCACTAAGTATAGACATATTTCTAGAATAATACATTATATGAGTTTTGGGGTTTTTGATTTATCTAACAACTACAAAAAGTGAATAAGTAAAGCAATTAACTAATATTGAATAAAATCAGATAGAGAAAAGAGAAAGGCACTAGGGTTGTATCTCCTTTCTAACGTGCATTAGCTAGTGGGTATTTTCTTAGTTTGCCTAATTACTTGGTTAATTATTATGGATCAATCTTAATTACCATAATATTTTTCAGTATTAATGGATCCATCTTAATTAAATTTTCCAAGTCTAATTAGATGCTTTAAGTCCCTATTGAGTTAAACTCAAGGAAGAATCTAGTTATTCCTGGGTTGATTCAATAAATTGAGCTATACAATCCCTTGCTACTTAGTTCTTACCTGGTCCTAATTCTCCTTTCCCAAATGAGAACTAAGACATTCAACGGTTATTCAAGTGTTGGTAACCATTCAATTAAAACTTAAGCATGAAATCAATTAGATAACAATAACCCCAAGCAAGTTAAGGTAAAAAATCAGTAACTCATGAACATACAAATTAGTTAGGTCTACCCAAGTTAGATGTTTAACTAGACATTCTTAAAATGAAAATAAGAACACAAATTAATGAAGTAAACACAACGGGTAGATGAAATTGAGGATAAATGATTCAGACTCAATGATTAGAGTCCAGCAAGTGTTGGATCTCCAAGTAGAAAATACTCGAGCATGTCTCAACTTACCAACCAAAGATAAGAAAAAGACCTAAACAGTAACTATTTATTAGCATCTAAATCAAACTGCAACAAGTTTCCAAAAGTACCCTTCGGAAAGCCCATCTTGCTGCCGCACTTTGGATTCTGTAGTCACACCTCACATTCAAATAGCTTAAGTTGAAGTTCAACCCAGTTTTGCGGCCACACTTCTATTAAACAATCGCATTTTACATGTTCAGTGAACCAGAGCTTACTTACATTCATCTTCCTATCTATACAACTAAGGAACTCATTTCAACTTGGGAGTGACTACACATATTATCAAATCGCAAGCAATCAACAACTAGAAACCCAACACCAACTTAGTTTGGTCATTAGTCGTCGATATTATTATTAGCATGATACATTAGGTATCATCATGACCTAAACACTGACCCTTTGCTCAGTCCCAGCCTTCTCCATCCATTAGGGTGAAGGAATCTGACATATTTGGTATCACCATGACTAAACATGCAACTCTTCCCTTCTTACTCAAGCCCATCCCTCTCCTTCCTTTGGGAAGAACAAAAGATCCTAACAACCAGCTACATATAACAACAGTGTAAGAAAGCAACCATCACCATCCCATCTCTATCACAAACAGAAAAAAGGCCGTTTACTAAATCTTAGATTATGATAATTAGGACATTAACTGACTTTCTAATAACACTACTGCTAAAAGTCTATGGGGCCGTTTAGTTGGTGAACACGTTATACCAGAATTATAATGTCGGGATTATAATGCGTGGATTAAATAATGACGTGAATATTTAGTGTATATACTCTTCTTGGTAAATGTTTGGTTCATCGGACTAAAATGAGATATTTGGGGTATAATATAAAACATGCGTTTGGTTTTATGCTAGATAAATTGGGATAAGCTTTTCTTTTCAAACTTAACCTACACTTTTTTGAAGGAATTACGAAGAAGAATTTTGGAGAAGGGCATCTTAATCATTTTGGTGTTTTATCCCGTGATTTTATCCCGCGTGTAGAAAAATAATACCAGAATTATGGTATAACAATCGCGGGATTGCTAATTCCAGAATCAAAAGTTCAATCAACGCTGGATATAATTTATCTTGTATTTTATCCCAGAATTGTTATCCCTCGTCCCACAAACCAAACGATCCCCAAGTCTAACAAGTGTATGCAACAGATTCTTACCTTTGGCTCAACATGGAACGAGCTCAAAGGTCGTTTGGCACCATCTTCCGACGAACAGTCAGAACACAAGAAAGGGTCTAATTTCTTTGCTTCTTCAATGGTCATACCCATACAAGAAGGATGGAACCTGCAATAAAGTTGTACAAAAGATGAAAAGACCACCTTACAAACGTAGATATCTTTTGAAGAGTTCTTAAAAACATAGTTATCCAACAATCATCACACAGAAAGCTTAATAGAACTTCATGACCGACTCAGACCTCCCTAATATACAGGATGCTGAATAACACAGCAAAAATTGCACTCTAACACCAGTAGAGGCAATTACAGACATAAGGATTTTCAAACTTCTACGTCCACACTACTCTGGCCTTCTGTTCCCTCCTTTCAAGTTTCTATTAGTTCAGCTGAATACGAAAATGTAGACTAGTTTTTTTATTTAATCATATTTTCCCACTTAACAAGAAGCTTATTTAGATGTTCTTTCTTGTATCAACCCTTTTTTTATTTCATTGTTCAACCTTACACCTAACTCACTTTTAGCTTATCGATCATATCCATCATATATCTCTCATGATTGCCTTCAAAGGAACTTAGCCATCTATAGATCCAATTCAACCTAATACACCAATCATTCTTAGATGCTCGGCACTATATTTATCTATTAGATTCATTCTCTCTTATAAACACCTAGCTACATATTGCATTCAAATCCAAACTATACCCATATAGAGGTTCCAGTTCCTGTCACAGTATTGTTTTAACTTATTGCAAGAATTTGAAGAATATAGCAAAATTATAACAAAAGCTATCAATTCGTCTTACAAATTTTAAATGCCTGAATGAGGGGATAAGGGCAGAAAAACATACAAACGATGCAATTCTAGAGCAGTTTTTCCCTAATTGTTATACTAACACAATATGAATAGCGGACAACAACAAGGATAAGACTACTCCAAGAACAAATTTCAGAAGATCAAGTATTTGTGTATTAAAGAAAAAAAACTGTGCATATAG
Organism: Nicotiana knightiana; assembly: GCA_005239525.1. NCBI lineage: Eukaryota > Viridiplantae > Streptophyta > Magnoliopsida > Solanales > Solanaceae > Nicotiana > Nicotiana knightiana. The sequence continues at coordinate 33,643 of ML392534.1, read as the reverse complement.
AGATAACATAGAGGCAGAGGGATATGACAAATGTCTTTTGCATTTTCATACTTTATGTCCTCAGATGTTGGCCACGTGACCATTTATCTGTCCTTATTATTTATATATGAATTAAAGTGAACTCCGATAAGACATACCCTTTCTCTCTCATTTTATTTGTTAACCTAAAGTTTCGAACACGAAGCTTACTTGTTGGTTTCCATGAATACAAGTAAAAAAGGAATGAATTCAGTAATATGTATACCAGTCTTTGCATCCTTCACATTGCACCATGAGATCATCTGGGTTATAGGGCATCTCACACTTACAATACCTTCAAAATCAAAACATTCGCAAATATCAGCATCTTAACAAACAATACAAGCACAACTCTAACATTCCACCAAAAAAGAGCTATTTTCAATTTTCACAGTGGAGCTATGAGTGACTCACACAGCAACACGGTCAGGAGTAAATCCTCCTGTGGCAGCTTTGTACTCGAACCTACAAAAGTAATCCTCAGGGCCCACATTCTCCAGTTTGGTGTAGTTCTTGAAAGAGTGCACTATGCACTTCCCCTCGATGGTGTGTGCACTCTGCAAATCGTAGTGATCTGACAAGAACAGCTCCTTGGCCCCGTGGAACTGTCTGCGGCCACCAATAGACTCCTCAGGGCGGTAGTACCATCGAACTCGAACCTTCACATTGTTACGGTGGTCAGCCTCAATTTTCTCTACTCTTGCCACATATGGGGGCTTATCAGAATCAGATGGTTTCATCAACACATAATCACCAGCTGAGACAGAAACAAAAGCAGAAATAATCTCCTGTAAGCTCCAATCAAGCACTTCTTCAACAACCCCCCCCCCCCCTTCTCCCAAACAAAAGCAAGAAAAGCTGACAGTGTAAATAGAAAGTAATGCCCCAAATTTCATCAGATTCATTAAGAAGTATGGTACATGAATGTATGCATGTCTATTTTGCATCGGGACAAAAAAATGTCCACATTGATTGTTCGAGAAATAGTGCAAACTAAAAGCACAACTGAATAATTTAGGGAGACAAAGCCCAATGAACTACAAAGGAATCCATTACAAAAGACAATCCTCCATTCCAATTTATATGGCATTTTTTTCATTTTGCAGCATTAGTGTCTAACACCAATAACAATGTTCAATAGACTTTCAAGAATTCAAATTCATTTATCGATTCAATTTTTTTTAATCCCATCAGTTAAGAGGTACATAGGGTCGGTTAAGAACCACGTGGTTAACAATGACTTAGTTACCTAATCCCTTTAGTTATCAATACATAGATAAAAGAACATGAAGGTGGAGGTGTGAAGTATCAATCAGGAAAGAAGACAATTTATCTATTCTGTGTTTCTCTCTGTCTCCGATCTATCTCTCTTCTCTCTGCATTATCTACTTCCTCCTCCTTTTCCTTCATCTCTTCTCAATGTATTCTTCTCCTTCTCTGAAGCTTACATCTAAATCCCTGCTAGAGTTAGTTGCAAGTGCTTTGTCGTGTCCATGTCAGCATAGGTTAATTTCACTATCCATTTTTTCCACTTTGTATTTCACTACCTCTTTCCTACGAGTCTAAATGGAGTGACATGGTCAGTGAAGATTCATATAGCCAAGTACCTATGAGGAACATTTTCCCTTAATTGTTATTTAGTAGCAATATCTCCCCTTGGTTATATATTTGAATAAAATATATTCTCTTGGTTGTGTATTTGGTAGAAATACATTCACTTAGTTGTATATCTGGTATAGGAGAATCTTGTCGATACGAAATATATAACCAAGAGAACATATTCCTACCAAATTATAACCAAGAGAATATATTCCTCATTAGTGCCGAACCCAACTAGCTTAGGATTGACGCAAAGTTGTTGTATTTCTTTTTTTCCAGAAAGTTTAAGAGTGCTGTTATATTTCATTTCCTTTGTATCCATCATAATTGTAGTTAAGTTGAATATCAATGGTATAGTCCTTCTCTTGAATAGTTCTGAATATTGGGATCATTACAATTTCTTTTGATAACTGATCCCCGAGGACTGTAGGACACTGTTCAAAACTGGATGGATAATAGACCAGCCTCTTTACCCTTTTCCGCTTATAAACCAAGCTTTTGTCAACGGCAAGTTCAAACCGGTAACGTGCACCTGGCCCACACATCACGCGCTGCGCTCTTACCACTAGAACAAAATCATTGGGAGCTGTTAGACTAACTTTTCAGCCACTACTTTAGTATTTTCTTACACTCTCACTAATATAATACTCCTACATAAGTCGTATCAACATCGAACAAGCTGTTTTGGATTGTGTATTCTTGTTATATTGAATTTTATTGTTACATTAAATACAACATTGTCATGATTATTGCTTAAAAGCTTATTGTATTGTTCACTCTCAAAAAAAAGGTTTATGGTATTGTATTGTTAAACCCATTGTTAGCTAACAATGAAAAGATCCATTTTACGTAACAACCAATTTGGTATGGTGGGATTGTTACGCTATTTCTCTTTCCAATTTTCTAACTGCTACTAATAATCTCATTTTATCCTATACCTCACTTTGACCTGTTGCTCCACCTTTTACTATAATCATATTTCAGCAGCCTTTCCTCATCACTACTACTCCTTCTAGTCACTTTGCCGTCTAGTATGTAATCATCCCTCTTCATCTTTTTTCCATTTTTTGAGTGTTGAATTATTGTTGCAACAATTATAGGGGTATCAAGCTGCTAAGGCATATGATGAAAGTTTGGGAGAGGGTGGTTGAAGCGAGGGTAAGGAGGTATGTTTCTATTTTCCAGAACAAGTTTGGTTTCATGCCGGGTCAGTCGACAGCGCAAGTCATTCACCTTGTGAGGAGATATGTAAAGCGGTATAGGGAAATGAAAAAAGGACTTGTATATGGTATTCATTGACCTAGAGAAAACTTACGACAAAGTCCCGAGAGAGGTTCTTTGGAGATATTTGAAGGCTAAAGGTATGTATGTAGCTTACATTAGGATGATCAAGGACAAGTATGATAGAGCTAAGACCCGAGGTAGGACTATGGGGGACACTTGGAACACTTCTTGGTTGTGATGGGGTTGCACCAGGGATCAGTCTTTAGTCTATTTTTTATTTTCCCCGGCGATGGACGCACGCGACACATTCAAAGGGAGGTTCCATGGTGTGTGTCATTTGCAAATGATATAGTTCTGATTGACAAGACACGGGGTAGTGTTAACGAGAGGCTGGAGGTTTGGAGACAGACTCACTCTTGAGTCTAAAGGTTTTAAGTTGAGCATGACCAACACAGAGTATTTGAAGTGCAAGTTCAGCGATATTATCCGGGAAGCCGACGTAGATGTGAGGCTTGATACACAAGTCATCCCATGGGAGGAAGCTTCAAGCACCTTGAGTCTTTATACAAAGAAATGGGAAGATTGATGAGGATGTCACACATTGTATCGGAGCAAAGTGGATGAAATGGAGGCTCGCTGCCATTGCCTGGTGTGATAAAAATGTGCCACTAAAACTTAAAGGTATGTTCTATAGAGTGGTGGTTAGATCGACAAAGTGTTGGCCAGTCAAGAACTCTCATGTCCAAAAGTTGAAAATAGCTGAAATGAGGATGTTGGATAAGATGCGGGAGGCTAGGCTAAGATGGTTTGGGCATGTGAAGAGGAGAAGAAAAGATGCTCCAGTTATGAGGTGTGAGAGATTGGCCTTGGTGGATATGAGGAAGGGTAGAGGTAAGCCTAAGAAGTAGTGTTTTGGATAGCGTGCGACGACAAATAGCGACGAGGGCCCGCTTCATTGAGGCGAGAGGCGCGCAGCGAAGCGCTCGCCTTTTTTATGTGAAGCGACAATTTATACAAAAACATAAAATATTATATACATATAACTAAAAACTCAATAACAATGAAGAGAAGAAGAAGAAGAAGAAGAAGAAGAAAGACCTCTGTATTTTGCTCAAAAAATTCGGCACAAAAACAGACCTCTATTTCTGTTCTTTTCAACAAAAAAACAAAGGAAAAAAATAGAAAGAAGAAGAGAAGAAGGAGAAATAAGAAAGAAGAAAGAAGAAAGAAAAAGAAGCAAGACCCCTGTATTTTGCTAAAAAAATTCAGCACAAAAACAGACCTCTGTTTTTGTTCTTTTCGACAAAAACAGAGGAAAAAAAATAGAAAGAAGAAAGAAGAAGAAGAAGAAAGAAGAAGTATACCTGGTCTTTCAATGGCTGGTCGAAACTTGAAGCTTGAAGAAGACGATGGCAGAAGAAGACGATGGCTGGTCGAAACTTGTTCGCAGTTGAAGAAGCTCTGTGTCAAATGTCAATCTCAAGCCCTAATCGCGTTTTCTTTTTCTTTTTATAAAATAGTGACGCTACGCTCGCTTCTCGTCACACTGTCGCCTCTCGCTACACAAGCAGAGGCGACCGCTATTTTGAATCGCAACGCAACAGGCCCTCTATAGCGACACACGCTCGCCTCGCGTCGCTACACGCTTTTAGCACTGTAGCGAGCGCTATTTATAACACTGCTAAGAAGTATTGAGAGAGGTGATTAGGCAGAACATGGACAGCAGGACCTTACCGACGACATAGCCCTTGATAGGAGCGTGTGAAGGTTGAGGATTAAGGAAGAAGGTTAGTAGGTAGTCGAGCGTGTCCCTTTGTCTTTCTCTAGCCGGTAGCATTAGTGTTAATATGGCATCCTTTTATCCTTAGATTGCTAGTAGTCTAGTACTACCTATTGTTTGATAGGTACCTTTCTTGTTATTGTTACTAAATATTGCCACTTCTTCTTTTCTTTAGCCGAGGTTCTATCGGAAACAATCTCTCTACCTGATTTTGTTGTTGTTGTTGTCGTTGTTGAGTGTTGAATTATTTATAAATTCAATATCCATAGTAATTAAGGACATTTTAGTGAACTTATTAGTTGTTGATAGTACAATACAATCAAATCAAATCAAACAAGAAAAAATTGTTAAACCACAAACAAATAATACAATCTATCCAACTATAGTCTTAGCAACACAATACATTACAAAGTAATACATTATGAAATGATAACAAACAGAAATCGGAAAAGGCCGTCAAACTCCGTGTTCAGTCAAACACTTACATAAAAATAAAGAGATAAAATTCCTAGTCCAAGAAAATGAAAACAAGGATGAGTATTTGCCTCCATATACACACACAACAAAGCATTCATTTAACATAAAAATAAAATCCAAAGATAAATTAATAAAAGGAAAAAAGCATTATTACGTCTTACGACTTTGTTGGTACCCTTGATAGTGTAAGTGTCAAGGTCCTTCTTCCCTGGTTTAGTCTTTGCCATCAAATCTCTCTCACTGGTCAAGAGTCAAGACTCAAGACCCACAAACTTCCTTCTACGGGTTACAATACTTTTTTTGCTTTTCTTTTGGATTTTCTTTCACGAAAATCCAGTGACCAAGTTATCAAAATCCTTCGATGGTTAACACTTACTTAGCTTACTGTAGAGTGTAGACAGTGGAGAAGCAGAAACCCTAGTAGCTGAAAACTGGAGGTCGAACGGAGGGGGGAAAGAAGAAAGAGGTTTTGTTCCTGTACAGTAAGTTGTAACCAATGAAACATATCTGTCCCAACCATATGAATTAATTTAATCATGACTAAATGATAAATTAAGTAAAATATAAATAATTAAGTAGAGATCAATTAAATATTTAATTATAAGATTGATGGAAACACGGTGGACGACTCTTGTATTTATGTTTTATTTTATATTTTTTTTCTTAAATTCACAAAATACTAATGTGCTCACATTCAAGGGAAAAGAAAGTATGTCTCTATGAATATTACTTGATTTTTCCCATACCCCTTTCAGCAAGGGCTGACGTAGTTGTTCATGGAGTAGGTATCGAAAGTGAAGCAAGACAAGACGAGATATTCCAAAATAATGAAGCTAAAAAGAGTGTAACTTCGCATAGTGTTGTAGAAGCTAATGACATGTGAACTTAGTGGTTTTTAGTTAGAAGTATGTGGCGGGTTCATTTGATTTGTCTGATTTTTATTAATTCTCGTTTGTAATTAATTTGTAGCTGATTAAGTCAACACGTTGGCATTAAACTTCAAGGTGTTTTGATTTTTCTTCTTTCTTTTCGGTGATACGTGGGTGTGTTTGTGCGCATGCATATATATATATATATGTGTTGTACTCTTTATTTATGCATACAAATCAAAAGACAAGAAGAAATTTTGAGTTTTTCTTTAATCTTTCTTTAGATCTTTCAATCTTATTATGGTATCAAAGCTAATTCAATTAATTATTTTTTTTTTTGAGAAACTGAATTTTTTATTTATTTAAACTACGAAAATTCAAACAAAAGATCCACATGATCATTACAACAAGCAAATATGCCATTTATGGCATTCAAATTCCCAAGCTTAGTCAACTTCCTACAAATAATTTCTAAAATAGTCTTAACAAAAGAAACTCATATTTGTCTGTCAGTATCCTAGTCACAACAAAGCGGGGTGGGGCTAATTGACACATAAGTTTGATAAGGTTGGACTGATTGGCTGCTTTCTAAGCCAACAGATTCGGAAATTATGTTGGACCACCAACTCCTTCTCCATCCTGAATATCAACCACTGGCAGTTATGAAAAAGAGAGTTATGAATCATGCATCCATATTCTAAAAAGTTAATTACCTGAGTATAGTTTATCTCTACTTCTAGTGGTGTTAAGTTATATTCCAAGACAAATTCGTAGACCTTGTTTGAGTATTAGTAAATATGCATGTATACATGAGAGCGCATGTGTTCTGATATGGAAGCCTAAACCTCATTCACCTTTATAATGTCTAATTACTCCTCTAAGTCCATAGTTGTTGGGTCTAAATGCCCCGTCTATGTTAAGCTTATACCAACCAGTTGGTGGTTTACGTCAGCTAGTGTTCTATTATATAGTTCTCATTTGATTACTTTCCCTGTTTGTGAGGAGGTTGCATCTCACGACCCCAAATCCTAACCACGGGGTCGTAATGGCGCCTAACATCTGCTTGCTAGACAAGCCAACATTACTTATACAACTAATTTATTTAACAACTAAAAAGCATATTATTAGTAAAATAAGACTGTAATACTTTGAAATGCATAATAGAATCCATAAACATTGTTGTCTAGTCTAATCCCAAAAACTGGTGTCACAAGTACATGAGCTGCAAAAATACTACAAACAGGATCTGAAATAAAGACAATTGTCTGAAACAAAATAAAACAGTAAAATAGATAGGAAGGGGACTTTAAGGTCTCCATGAATAAAATTTATGGATAGGAAGGGGACCCCAAATGCTCTTCACGTTCGCGGAGCACTTGCTACGTTTGCGAAGTACATAGACCAACTGGCCTTTGCATTCACGAAGGCTTCACCCTCAGCCAAGCCTCCGTGTTCGCGTTGACGAGGTACCGTTTGTGAAGGATAGTCCCCTCAAGCCTTCACATTCCAAGATTTACCTCACGTTCGCATAGAGTAACCTGCCCTTGCCCCAAGTTTCCCCTTCGCGATCACAATAGAGGCTTCGCGTTCGCGAAGCACTAGGATACACCAGAAAACCATCTAACTCTACATGGCTAAAATAATCTGAAATCAATATGAAACTCACCCAAGCCCCTCGGGTTCCAATCCGAACATTCACACAAGTGTAATAACATCATACAAACTCTCTCACTAGATCAAATCATCAGAATAACATCACATATCAAGATTTGATCATAAAAACTCAAGATTTTCAACTTTGAAACTCAATTTTCCAATTTTTTACATAATGCATCGAAACGCCCTCGGTCACCCCGGATCCCAACAAAACAAGTTTACAAGTCCAAAAATACCATACAAACCTATTGGGATAATCGAAATACCGATTCGAGGTCGTTTTCCAAGAACGTTGACCGTGATCAGCTCTAGTTGTTTTAAAGCCAAAAATCATATTTAAAAAAAAATTCACATATAAGCTTTTCGAAAAATGACACGGACCACGCACGCAAGTCATAAATCATCAAATAAAGCGAGGGGACGTCTCGGAACACATAAAAAGGAGCTAGTACTCAAAACACCCTATCGGGTCATCATATTCTCCACCTCTAAAAGAAACATTTGTCCTCGAACGGACATAGAAACGTACCTGGACTAGTAAAAAGGTGAGGGTATATGCTCCTCGTATTGGACTCAGACTCCCATGTAGCCTCATCAATCAGCTAACCTCTCGCACCTTCACAAAAGAAGAACTCTTAAATCTCAACTTTTGAACCTATCGGTCTAGAATAGCCACCAGTTATTCCTCATAGGTCAAATTCTCATCAAGTTGCACCGCGCTAAAGTCTAACATGTGACTTATCTTCAAGGTACTTTTGAACCATAGAAATACAAAATACTATATGTACCCCTGCTAGGCTAGGAGGCAATGCAAACCTATAAGCAACCTCTCCAACTCTCTCCAAGATCTCCAACAGACCAATAAACCTCGACTCAATTTGCCCTTATTACGAAATCGCATCACGCCCTTCATGGACGATACTCAGAGAAGAACCTTCTCACCTTCCATATAAGATACATCTTGAACTTTTCGATCCACACAACTCTTTTGCATGTACTGAGTTGTACGAAGTCGCTCCTTAACCATCTTAACCTTTTCCAAAGCATAGCGGACCAAATCTATGACCAACAATCTAGAATCACTAGGCTCAACCATCCAACCGGTGAATGACATTGCCTCCCATATAAGGCCTCGTACAGATCCATCTAGATGCTCGACTGATAACTGTTGTTGTAGGCAAACTCCGCTAGAGGTAAAAACTGGTCCCAGTGACCCCTGAAATCCATAGAGCATTCCCGTAGCATATCTTTCAAAATGTGAATAATACGCTCGGATTGTTGGTCCGTCTGAGGATGAAACGCGGTACTCAACTAAACCTGTGTGCCCAACTCATGCTGCATAACTCTCCAAAAGTGTGAAGTGAACTACGTGCTCCTGTCAGAAATGATGAAAATGGGCACATCGTGCAAGCGAATAATCTCCCAGATGTAAATTTGAGCCAATCTCTCTAAAGAATAGGATGTTATCATTAAAATGTAGTATGTGGACTTAGTCAACCCATCCACAATAACCCAAACTATGTAATATTTCCTCAAGATTCGTGGTAAGCCAACCACAAAGTCCATAGTGATGCGCTCCCACTTCCACTCCAGTATCTCCAATATCTGAGGCAAACCACCCGATTTTTTATGCTAGTACTTCACCCATTGACAATTCAAACACCGAGAGATATAATCAACAATATATTTCTTCATCTTCCGCTACCAATAGTGTTACTTCAAGTCACAGTACATCTTCGTGACACCTGGTTAATAGAATATCGTGAACTGTGGGCCTCCTCAAGGATTAACTCTCTCGACCCATCGACATTTGAAACACAAATCTGGACCTGAAGCCGCATAACACCATTATCCCCAATCACAACCTCATTGGCACCACTCCGCTGCATCGTGTATTTTAACACCAACAAGTAAGGATCATCAAACTGGCGAGCCTTGATGCGCTCCAGCAACAATGACTGTGCCACAACACAAACAAGAACCCGAATGGGCTTCGAAACATTCAACCTCATGAACCGATTGGCCAAAGCCTGAACATCCATAGGTAGTGGCCTCACCACTGCCGATAGAAATACCAAACTACTCATGCTCTCTGCCTTCCTACTCAACGCATCATCCACTAAATTGGCCCTCCTCGGATGATATAATATGGTGATATTATAGTCTTTTAGTAACTCTAACCATATCCGCTGCCGCAAATTAAGGTCCTTCTACTTGAACAGGTGTTGGAGACTCTGATGGTTGGTATAGACCTTATATGGAACACCATATAGATAGTGCCTCCAAATCTCGAGCGCATGAATAATGGTTGCCAACTCCAAATCATGCACATGATAATTCTTCTCATAAACCTTAAACTGACGAGATGCATAGACAATCACCCTACCGTCCTGTATCAATACCTGACCAAGTGCAATACACGATGCATCACAATACACAACGTATGATCCTAAACCTGCAGGCAATGCCACAATAGGTCGTAATAAAGGTAGTCTTGAGCTTCTGAAAGCTCACCTCACACTCGTCGGACCTTCTGAAAAGAGCACCCTTCTAGGTCAATTTGCCTAATGGGGTTGAGATAGATGATTACCCCTCCAACAACCAGCGATAATAACCATCCAAACCCAAGAAGCTCTGAATCTCTACAGCTGAAGTAGGTATGGGCTAATTCTGAATTGCCTCAATCCTCTTTGGATCCACTTTGATACCCCCGGACGACATAATATGACCTAAAAAGGCAATCGAGTCTAACTAGAACTTAAACTTTGAAAACTTGGTCATATAATAGATGATCCTTCAAAATCTAAAGTACAATCTGCAGAAGCTGCTCATGCTCCTCTCGACTAGGAGAGTAAACCAAAATATCATCAATAAAGACAATCACGAAGGAATCCAGATAAGGCTTGAACACTCGGTTCATCAGATCCATGAAGGTTGTTGGAGCATTAGTCAAGACAAATAACATCAAGAACTCATAGTGACCATATTGAGTCCGAAAAGTTGTCTTAGGGACATTCGATGCCCTAATCTTCACCTGATGGTAGCTAGATCTCAAATCTATCTTGAAAAACACCTTGGCACCTTGAAGTTGGTCTTATAAATCATCAATACTCGGTAATGGATATTTGTTCTTGATAGTGACCTTGTTCAACTTCTGATAATATATGCACATCCCCATCGACCCATCCTTTTTATTCACAAACAACATCGACGCACTCCAAGGCGAGATACTAGGTTTAATGAATCCCCTGTCAAGCAAATCTTGCAACTGATCCTTCAATTCTTTCAAATCAGCTGGAGTCATATGGTATGGTGGAATAGAAATAGACTAAGTGTCTGGAACCTAGTCAATGCAAAAGTCGATATCCATGTCGGGTGACATACCCAGCAAATATGTATGAAACACCTTAGGAAACTCACTCACAACGGGTACCGAATCTATAGAAGGAACCTCCGCACTAGAATCATGGATATAAGCCAAAGACACCAAACACCCCTTCTCGACCATACACTGAGCCTTCAAATATGGAACAACTCTACTAGTGGAGTGACCAGAGTCCTTCTCCACTCCAATCTAGGAAACAAAGGCATAGCTAAAGTCATAGTCTTGGCATGACAATCCAAGATAGCGTGATACGGGGACAACCAATTCATACCAAGAATAACCTCAATATCCACCATATCTAACAATAGTAGATCAACTACGATATCATAACAATTAAAAGTAACAACACAAGACCTATACACCTAATCAACTTCTATAAAATCTCCAAGCGGTGTAGATACAGAAATAGGAACATCGAGGGAATCATGTGGCATACTGAAACACGAAGCAAAATATGAAGATATATAAGAATATGTATAACCCGAATCAAACAACACAAAAGTATCTTTATGATAGACTGAGATAATACCTGTAATAATTGCATCGGACGACTCCGACTTAGGTCTAGCTGGAAACGCAACGGGGATGAGCCCCACCAACCTGACCTCCACCTCTCGGACGACCTCACTGTCTGGACTCCACCTCTAACTATTTAACCACCACCTTAGGCTAACTAAACCCCACCTTTAGTTGGATGTAAGGGTGGTGGGGCAATCTGTTCCAAAATCATAGTACGAGTACCCTGTTGTGGCATATTGTTATGAAGTCTCGGACAATACCTCCTAATATGAGCCATACCTCCACATTCAAAGCACTTTCTCGGCTGGTGTGGCTGCTAAATATGAGGCTAACTCCGACGACCCGAATAACCACCATGATAGCTTTGAATTGATGGTGCACTAATGTGAGCTGGAGGTGTACTGAATGCTAGTTGCTCAGGACTAGACCCATAAGCACCACAACTGCCTGATGAGTAACCTGTAGAGCCGATTGAACCTGCATGATATGATGGCCTCTACCAAAAGATCTCCTGCCTCTAGACGAGGCACCATCGAATCCTCTAAATTAACGGGGACCCTTGTTAGAGGTTGTATCCATTGTTTGTCCCCTGAGGCACTAGATCCTCCTGGCAATCTCCACAACCTGAGCAAAAGAAATATCATCCTCGGTCTGTCTTTCCATTTGTATCCTGATGCCATATGTAAGTCCATCTATAAACCTTTGCACCATCTTCCTCTTGGCAGGGATCATGATAGTTGTATGATATGATAAATCCACAAATATGGTCTCATATCGAGTAACGACCATGTTTCCCTACTGAAAGAACTCAAACTAACTGCAAAACTCCTCTCTCTAAGTGAACGGAATGAACTTCTCTAAGAACAATTGTGAGAACTGAGCCCATGTGAGAGGAGGTGAACCTGCTGGCCTACTAAGGTTGTAATGTGGGTCGGGCCTAAACGGGTCAAGTGGCTCGGGCCCAAGTGGGCCGGTCCCAACCGGTACCGGGCCCAACCGGTCTTGGGCTTCACGGGCCTATATGTTGTAACCAGCTTGGGACGGGCCTAGACCCATATGGTCCCGGGCTAAGTGGGCCGAGCCCGGGGCCTAAGTGAGCCGGGCTATTTTTTTTAAATTTTTTTTATCTAAGGCTTTTTCTTGTAAATTATATTATATAATTGTGATTTAAATCTTGTAATTCAAATTTAAACACAAAAATATTGTAAAGAGATATTCAAGGGAATGCGTGATAATTTTTATTATTATGACATTAATAAAAAATGGCAATATCTTTCTTAGTCTTCCTCCCCCCTAATGGAATGAGCACAACAAGGTGCCAATACCACCATTGAAAGGAAAAAAAAACTAATCAAAATATGCCAAAATACAAGTTACATATTAGTTTACATTGTATCTCTTACAAATTTCATAAATCCTTCAAGGTCCGGAGGAATTTCCGTTGGTGGTGGCGAAAAAGAAGCTTGTTCATCACCGCTTCGGGGCGAAGCAACATCCTCTGCAAGTTCAGCTAGCATTTCTTTGTAAGATTTGTCTACCTCTGGTTGTGATTCAACAAGTCCAAAGTTTCTTCATTCCGAACGAATCCAATCTCTGAAGAGTACTGATTTTTCAAAGCTCTCCCTCATAGACGCTCTATGATCACCGAGTTGAAGTCTTGCTTGACTGAAAGCGCTCTCCGGTGCCACTGTTGAATCTTGAACAGTTAAAATGTCTCGAGCCATCCTTGAAAGAACCGGATAGTGTTTTTCTTTTTCTTTCCACCATTCCAAAATATTAAAGGAGCCGTCGGGATTCACTTCTTCAAGTCCCTGCGACAAATAAACCTCAAGCTCATTTAGTTGTGACCAATCACTAGTACTAGAACCTTGAGAACCCCTGAAGTCCGCCCAAGCACTAAGTGCTCTTACTCCCGTAGTTCTTTTAGATGATTGTGAACTAGAAGAAGTAGGAGTTGGAATATTTGGTCTAGCTTGATCTAAGGCAAGTTAATAAGCACTATATATAGTTAGAGTATTTATTTTAATTGAGGCTATTGCTTCCGGAAGTTTAGAAAATTCCTCATCTTCAAGTGCTAAACCATTATAAACTTTTTTATACCAAAATTGTGGACCTCCTAATTTCATAGTATGATTTAACAAGGCAGCAACACCATAAATAGGAGAAATAGGGAAAAAATATTTTTTAAACTTTTGTCTCATAGAATCAATAACAAGTTCATAAATTACCCCACCCTCTGAAAATTGATTAAACAAGGTAGCAAGTTCTGCAAGATAAACTAAACAATTAGAAATAGTAGGATAATATTGCCCAGATAATTCATTTGTAGCAATATGAAACTTTTCTAAAAATTCTACAAGCATTTTAACATTAGCTCAATCCTGATTTGTAAGGTGCTCATCATCATCAGCTACACGAGCATTAAACGTTGAGTTTATTGGGTTTCTATATTCATATTGAAAGTTTCTATGAGTCCACCAAACAGTAGAGATACCTGGTCCTCTACTAGTTCCCACAGAGGAGTACACTAAGAAAGCAAGTAAAAAGAGACAAGGGATTTTTACGTGGAAAAATCCCACTCAAGGAGACAAAAACCACGACCTACACTCGTAGGATTTCAACTTCACTAACTTGTAATCTAAACTATTACAAGCCACTTTGTAATGTACTTTTTACAAAGACTTCAACTCACTAACTTGTAATCTCTATTACAAGCCACTTTGTCACTCTCTAGTTACAAAGACTTTTCACTCGTGACTACACTAATCACTACAGAAACACAAGAGGTTTATGTTGAGAGATTCCTAACACGATGCTTCTACAAAAGCGAGTAGGATACAATGAAAACAAAATGCAATATTACAACTCAACTAAGGACACTAACGACACAAGGTGGAACTGGTCTTTCTTAGTGGATTTGTCTTCTTGCTCTTGAAACACTTGAATCTTCAATGCTAGAGACCACTTTAATGCTTGAGAGAATGTTCTTAGTAACTGATCAAGTGAATGTTCTTATTTGTCTTCAAACAAGATATTAAAGATCTTGGCACACTCCAAGAAGGATGTCACATATCTTGAGAGTACACTTCACAACCATTGGGAAATGACTGTTGCACTGTTACTGCACTGTAGCGTGTACAGTTGTAGGCAGTCACTTTTCTGTCACATCTTTTTACAGCGGTAGAGTTGACCTGTACTATCGTCTGGGAATCTGTCAAGGGATCAAGTCCCTCAACTGTTCTTTATAAGTTCAACAGTGCACTGTCCAGAATTTTTTGAGTTAAAGCTAACTGGTTGTGCTGTCTACAGATCAGGTCCTTTATCTGGTTCTTCACATAAAAGTTTGTTAGATCATCAAAACAGAATACAACCCATTAATTTCCCCCTTTTTGATGATGACAAACTTTTATAATTGGGGAGCAGTTATATATGCTAACATCAGTAGATCATAACAGATGAGCGACTAGGTTCTCAAAGAGTTTCCCCTGTCTATGATCTTTCCCCTTAATCCCTGCCATCATTTTCCAAACTGTGCCCAATTTCCCCCCTAAACTTCCCCCTTTTGGCATCATAAAAAGGCATAAATAGGCAGAAAGCAAAAAGAAGTCCAACAAAGTAAACTCATGCCCCTTATGTGCACACAACATGATAGAAAACAGAATAAGAAGGCAGAAAAGCATTGATAAGAACATAAAGAGACTGATTTCATTCATTAAAAAGCTTGAAAACATAGAGAAGTCTTTGCTTGAAAGAGCAAAGGACTTCTTTTGGATTTTGCAACAGGAGCAGCCAGGTGTTATCCAATCCCAATCAACAAAAAAATAAAAAGCAAAAACACTGGTAACCACATCAGAGCAGAGATAGATTATAGAGGACAAGTCCTGGGGGCACTAGAGGAGGAAGGCTTGGAGGAGGAAGCAGTGAGAGCCCTGAGAACCAGGTCCATGCGAGCATTGGTAGAGGACTGTTCCTCAAGTAGTTTCTTCTTTATGTTCTTAACCTGTTCCCGCAACTTACAGTTTTCCTTGGTTAGACGGGCAATTTCTTCATTTGAGGAGCTACCAGAACCAGGTTCCTCACCAGCTTGACTTGACTGAACCTCTAGAATGGCAGTCTGAGCTTTCAAGCGCTTAATCACATCATTGGCAGCATTCAGAGCATTAATTAGTTGCGATATGGTAGAAGTGTTGTCCCCAGCCTTCTCAAAACACTCACATTCTTCAAGGGTTGTTTTAGAATAGCTTTGCTTCTGGGTCCCTACTCGGGGATTCGTAACTGGAACTTTATAAAACTTAAAGACCCGAGTAAGTAGAAAACCATAGGGGAGCCCGTGATTTCCATCCTTGACATTTACAACCTTCTCCATGTGTTGAATCATGAGAGCAGGTAGGTTGATTGGTTTGAACTGATCAAGGGATTCAATCAAGATCAGGTCAGCCTTGGAAGCAATGGAATGCCTCTCAGCACGGGGAAGGAGGACCTTATTCACCAGTTCAAAAAGAAGCTGGTAAAGAGGTAGCATGGCCTTCTTATGAACCTGTTCCCCCTGCTGAACTGTCCCCGGCTTACCGATAGCTCTCCTAAAATTTCCCTCACAAGCATACTTTGCAGGATCCACTGAAGACATCCCCTAGATGGAACATTGAGAACTGTTCCTAGAGCCTCATCATCAAACACAAAATCAACACCTTCCACCATAGCACACACATGACCCACAGCAGGGGTCCAAAAACTACCATAAAACTCGCGCACAACATCCTCAAAGACTTGGGGCACACTCACAGTGAATAGGTGCTCCCATTGTTTAAACTCAACCATAGCCATCACCTGGCTCATTCCAACCATTTCAAAAATTGCGGGGTCAAACATGCGACCCCACAACACTTGCTGATTCAGAACATTTTCCTTCCACTTTCCTTTGCTCCTTGATACAGCTCTCTTAGAACCAGGTTCCCCCACAGTTTCCACTTCCCTTTTGCATTTACCGGTCACTTGCACAGACTTCCCTTTGGCACTTGCTTCTGTCACAAGCTTCTCAGCACTAGCTTCACTAACTTCTTTTTTCTTTGACTTGCCACCAATTTTTGGGGGTGACAGAGACGGTTTTTCTTGTCCTTCAGTAGACACAGACTTCTTTCTCCCTACCAAGGAATTGGGTTCCTCGGCAGTTTCCTCTTCTACTTCAACTACATGGATAACTTCATCCACCACTACTCTCCCTTCTTTCATCAATCTCTTCTTCTTCTGCTTACTGCGCTTCTTACTTTTCTCAAGAGCCGAGTCAAAGGCTTCCTTCTTCTACAACCTAGTAGATGGCCTCTTCACAGAAACTTCCGAAATACACCCGCTGATGGAGTTTAAAACGGGCACTCAACACCATAGCATCCTCATCATCTTCATTTATGGGCTCAGAGAACGGAGGGATGGATTCTAGAGGAAGGGTGTAGAAGATTTGCTCTTGGGGGGTCTTTAGAAGAGGAGAACCGGGTTCCTGACTAGGTTTGTCATGCATAGATTCATGGACAGGAGACACAAATAAGACCATGGTCCCATCATCCTCTAGGAAGGAAGAAGCGGCTCCTTGAGTTTCAGGAAGAGAAGAAGCCCCTTCAGAAGGAAGATTCTCAGAGACGATGGCCATGATGTTTTCGGCCGCCTTTTTTTTTCTGGAGACTCCATGGGAGTCGAGGAATTGAGAAGGGA
Organism: Nicotiana knightiana; assembly: GCA_005239525.1. Classification (NCBI taxonomy): domain Eukaryota; kingdom Viridiplantae; phylum Streptophyta; class Magnoliopsida; order Solanales; family Solanaceae; genus Nicotiana; species Nicotiana knightiana. The sequence goes on along the minus strand of ML392534.1, from coordinate 16,413 downwards.
GGAGTTAATGTACTGGTCAGGGTCGTCCTCTGAGGCTTCAGATACTTGAGAAGCATCAGCAAATGGAGGTTTCTTTGGTGGTTCAGATGAGGAAGGAGGAGCAATGGTTGCTTCAGAGATCAGAGGTTCCTTTGGTGGTTCAGATGAGGAAGAAGGAGCAGTGGTTGCTTTAGAGACCAGTGGTTCCTTTGGTTGTTCAGATGAAGAGGAATGGGCAAGGGGTGCTTCTATGACTAGAGGTTCCTTGGGTGTTTCTGATTCTGATGGGAGTGAGGAGGAGAAAGGAGTGGAGATGGCGACCTCTGGAGGAGAGGAGGTTTTATCCTCCGCTGAGACAGTGTTGGAATCAGAGGTATGGAGGAAAGAGGGTTCGTTTGTAGTGGCCATTTTTTTTTGTTGATGGTTGTGGAAAATCTTCAAAGATAGAGAAGTATTTTTGCAGGATAAGGAGAGAGTGAGAGGATATGGGTGAGGAGCGGTTAAGGATGAATGAGTGATTTATAGAGAAGGGGAACAAGTTCAAAAGGCGGTAGGCGTTTAGGGAAAAAGAGAACGTGCAGGGGGAGTTGAAAGGGTGGAGTGATAGATGTGATAGATGTGATAGACATGAGTTCTGAAAGGCAGACGATGTGGCAGCAGTAATTAATGCAGTTGCTTTTTTAAAAAGAGAGAGAACAAACATAACTACTAACCTGGGGTACCGGGACCAGGATCCGTACCTGTTTTTTCTTGTAAAAGATTGCTCAGTCCTTTTTTTTTTTGTACAATGCCACTCCTTTAAATTATGTAATCATCATGTGTGTCTACCTGCAACGGTATTAATGTGAGTTAGACTTCGTCAGAAAATACTTTTTCTATCTGTACCTGAGTATGATATTCATAGCCATGAAGGGGAACTGAGTCGCTAATTAGGTCTCAGTAGCCCCAGTGCCATTATATTTTTCTCAAAATGTTCCCTGACCAGTGCCTTGGTAAAGATATATGCAATCTGATCTTCAGTGCAGCAAAACTTCATGTAGATCTACCCTTTTTCAACATTGTCTCTGAGGAAGTGATGTCTCACATCAATATGCTTAGTTCTCTTGGGTTGCACCGGGTTCTTTGCCATATTGAGAGCATTTGTGTTGTCACATAGAAGTGCTATGATGTTAATATACACTCCAAAATCCTCCAGTTGTTGTTTGATCCACAGCAACTGAGCATAGTAGGATGCAGCTGCAACATATTCTGCTTCAGCTGTGGACAAGGCCACTGAGTTCTATTTCCTTGTACCCCAAGAGATTAGGCAAGATCCAAGGAAATGAGCCATCCCTGAAGTACTCTTCATGTCCACCAGATAACCTGTATAATCAGCGTCAGCATAACCAACAAGATTAAAATTGTCACCTGAGGGATAGTATAGGACTAGGTCCTGTGTGCCCTTGACATATCGTAGAATTCTTTTAGCAGCCTTTAGATGAGACTCCTTGGGATTAGATTGAAACCTTGCACATAATCCTACACTAAACACAATGTCTGGCCTGCTTGCAGTGAGATAGAGTAGAGAGCCAATGATTCCCCTGTACATTGTTTGATTTACAGGAGAGCCAGATTCATCCATGTCAAGTTTGGTAGCCACTACAATGGGTGTATCAATCACCTTTGAATTTTCCATGTCAAACCTCTTGAGCAGCTCCTTGATGTATTTCTGCTGACTGATGCATGCACTTGAAGACCCAGGAAGAAGTTCAGTTCCCCCATCATGCTCATCTCAAACTCACTACCCATAAGCATTGCAAATTCTGCTGTAGCCCCAAAAATAATGTCATCCACATACACCTGGACAATAAGAAGGTTCCTTCCTCGTTTCTTCAGAAATAGGGTGTTGTCAATCTTTCCTCGAGTGAAACCATTATCCAGTAGAAACTTGGATAGCCTTTCATACTAAGCTCTGGGGGCTTGTTTCAAACCATACATGGCTTTGTCCAATTTGAAGACATACTCTGGGTGAGCCTGACTTTCAAACCCAGGGGGTTGCTTGACATATACTTCTTCCTTGATATATCCATTCAGGAATGCACTCTTCACATCTATTTGGAATAAAGTGAATTCCATATGAGATGCAAAGGCAATGAGAATCCGAATTGCTTCCATACGAGCAACGGGAGAAAAAGTTTCATCATAATCAATTCCTTCCTCTTAATTATAACCCTGAACTACAAGTCTTGCTTTATTTCTGGTAGTATTCCTATTTTTATCCAGCTTGTTCCTGAACACCCACCTGGTTCCCATGATGGTTCTGTATGAGGGTCGAGGTACCATATGCCATACTTTGTTTCTTTCAAACTGATGAAGTTCCTCCTGCATAGCAATGATCCAATCTGCATCCTTCAGAGCTTCCTTGATATTTTTGGGTTCTATTTGGAATAAAAACGCTGAGAAGGCCAGCGAATTTCTGGTTTTGAATCTGGTTTGAATTCCAGAATCAAGGGGTGTGATTATGTTATCAAGAGGATGAGAACTTTTATGTTTCCAATTTGGGACCTGAATTTGATTGGTGGAAGAAATTGGTAAATTAGAGGAGTTTCCCTGTGCTGCTTGTTCTGCTACCTGGGGAGTACCTTCCACAACATCTCCAACTCTTTCTTCAGCTTCTGTGGGAGAGACTGGGTACCTGGTTCCTCCTATGAACTGGAGGAAGAGATTGCATTGCCTTCATTCATCTCCTTGGCTTGACTAATCATGTTAGCCTTGCCATTTGAGACATCAGAAATCTCTCCAGGAACCAAGAGTGGTTGATTGTCTTGATCATCACCATTTTCATCCGTGTTTGAGGAAGGAGTCTCATTAAAGAGCTCATGAACACTATCTTCTACACATTGTGTTCTCTTGTTGTACACTTTGTATGCTTTGCTTTGAGAAGAGTATCCCAACAAGATTCCTTCATCACTTTTGGCCTCGAACTTTCCTAGTTGATCCTTCCCATTGTTTAGAACATAGCACTTGCAACCAAAGGCTCTTAGATGGGTTATTTTGGCTTTCTTCCATTGAGCAGTTCATAAGGAGTCTTGTTCAGGAAGGATCATCCACCTATTCACCAAGTAGCAGGCAGTGTTGATTGTTTCTGCCCAGAAGTTCTTAGCAATCCCACTATCAATGAGCATTGTTAGAGCCATGTCTTCCAGTGTTCTGTTCTTCCTTTCCACTACTCCATTTTGTTGAGGAGTCCTAGGGGCTGAGAAGTTGTGTGTGATTCCAATTTTCATTGCAAAACTCATCAAATTTTGCATTATCAAATTCGGTTCCATGGTTGGATCTAATGCAAGCTACTTTCAAGTCCATCTTCACTTGGATTTTCTTGACAAAGGCCACAAATACTTCAAACGTCTCATCTTATGTTCTAAGAAATAATGTCCAAGTGATTCTTGAGTAATCATCCACAATCACAAAAATATACTTCTTTCCACCTCTGCTTGGAATTCTCATGGGCCCACATAAATCCATATGAAGTAGTTTAAGAGGTCTGGATGTACTGACATCTTTCTTAGGCTTAAAAGATGATCTCACATGTTTTCCTTTAGAGCACGCATCACATACTCTGTGCTCCTTGAACTTGGAGTTTGGCAGACCACGAACCAGGTCCTTCTTTATCAGTTTGTTCAAGAGGGAAAAGCTCGCATGACCAACCTTCTATGCCAAAGCTCTGCTTCATCATCAACTGTTTTCAAGCAGTTCACTTCACCATCTTCCAATGATTCAAAATCAGCAACATAGATGTTTTTGTGTCTCTTGGCTATCAACACCACTTCTCCAGTTACTAGTCTAGTAACAGTGCACACTTTGGATAAGAACTCCACTTTGTTTCCTTTATCACAAATTTGAGAGACACCCAATAAGCTATATTTCAAGCCATCCACATAGTACACATTTTGGATTGAGTGCTCCATAGACTTTCCAACTCTTCCAACATCAAGGATGTATCCCTTATTTCCATTTCCAAAGGATACATCCCCTCCCTGCAGGGCTTTCAATGAGAGAAAATCCATAGTGTTTCCAGTCATATGCTTTGAGCATCCGCTGTCCATGATCCATTGTAGTCTAGTTCCTCTCACTGATCCCTGCACAATTAAATCAATGGTTAGATTTATGAACCCAAACAAGTTTGGGTCCCTTGTAGTTGGGAAAGGGATGAATAAGAATTCTTTTAGTCCATGCTGGCAGGAATTGATATTTCTTGCTGGGACCTGGTCCCTGCTTTGTATTCCTCTTGCCGGCAAACATCTTGTTTTTCTGGACTAATTGATCCTTGGTTAGGCAGCTTTCCTTGAAGTGCCCGTTGTTTCCACAGTGGGTACAGAGCCAATTGTCTGGTACTGTGACATATTTGTTATGTGGGTTGTAGGGAGTTTTCTCTTTTTGAAACCCGACCCCCTGCCCGTTTTCACTGTTATTGAAGTACATGGTAGTGACAACATCTGTGGACCAGGTCCAATTCAGTGATTTTTTAAGATCAGATTTTATTTTGCTCACTTCAGCTTGCAACTCCCTATTTTTCTCAACCTCACTGCACAGACTCGTTTTGGCCTCATTCAGTTCCTTTTCAAGCTGGATATATTTTTCACTGGCTATTTCCTTTCCTTTATCCACACTTGAGGAACCAGGTTCTTGTCTTAGTCCCTGAATGGTTTCCTCTAAATATGTGATTACTACTAGAAAATCGTTTCACTCATGTTCAGCAGCATCAATCTTCACACTCAGACTAGCCTTTTCATTGCTCAGATTCTCCACTTCTTCTTTCAGATCTACCACTACTACAATTAGATCATCTCTCTCACTTTCTACCTTTCTTGTTTTTTCTTCTATTACTTCCTTTTCTTTTTCAAGATTTTTTATGGTATCCTGAAGGTCTACAACCACCACCATTAGGTCATCTCTCTCATTCTCAACAATGTTGATTTTACACATTAGAGACTCTTTCTCTCTTTCAAGATTGCCTATAGTTTCTTTAAAGTCTACTACACACACAACTAGATCATCTCTAGTTTGTTCTGCTTCTCCTAGTTCTATAGTCAATGAATCCTTATCTTCAATTAAGCTGTAATAAGTATTAATGAGAATATTTGACAATGACATTAATTTTTTAAGAGAATAGGACTTCAGATTTCTCTGAACGTCCCTGAAGGTTACCTCATCTGTGTCATCATCTTCTTCTTCTTCATCAGATTGGGCCATAAGAGCAAACAATGAGTCATATTCCCTAGCCTTGTTCTCAACTGCCATCATAGAGTTGTTTTCTACTTCAGTTTCCTCTTCTGATTCGCTTGATGAATCTTCCCAAGCGGCAAGAGCCTGCTTCACAACGTTGTCAGCTGCGCTTTTTCTGCTGAATCTTTTGTCAGGAACCTGGTTCCTCTTTGCAACTTTGTCAGTGTTGTGCTTGTAGGTGTCTTGCTTCAGGAGCGGGTAGTCTTTTATGAAATGTATGGGCTTACCACATTTATGACATAAGTCATAGTTTCTAGGCTTGCTTGAACTACCTCTTTTTGGTATTCCTCTATTCCTTCGAACCATTTTCTAGAATCTCTTGGTCAGATAGACCATGTCATTGTCCTCTTCACTTGACTCATGCTTTTCAGCTTGAAGAACCAGGTTCTTCTCCTTCTTGGGTTCCCTTCTTTCACTGTCCTTTTTCCTTTTCATCTCATATGTTTTCAAGTTTCCGATCAACTCATTCATTGTTAGAGTCTGAAAATCCTTTGCTTCAGTGATAACATTGATTTTGCTTTCCCAGGAGCTTGGCAGAGCACTTAAGATCTTTCGCACTAGCTTGTTCCTAGGAATGACTTCTCCTAGAGAGTGAAGCTCAATGATAATGGATGTGAATCTAGTATGCATATCCTGTATAGATTCATCGTCCTTTATCCTGAACGGCTCATACTCAGTAGTGAGCATATCGATTTTGGACTGTTTCACTTGCGTCGTTCCTTCATGAGCTGTCTACAAAGCTTCCCAAATCTCTTTAGCTGAATGACATGCAGAGATCCTGTTGTACTCATCAGGTCCTATACCGCATACTAGAATTTTCTTTGCACGAAAATTCTTTTCCACTGCTTTCCTGTCAGCATCGTTGTAATCCTTCCTGGTTTTTGGCACCAGTAGACCAACCTCTCCTACCTTGTGCATAGGAATATGAGGACCATCACAGATGATGTCCCATAACTCAGAATCTTCAGCCATTATGAATTCATGCATACGGGTCTTCCACCACCCATAGTACTGACCGTTGAATCTAGGAGGTCGATATGTTGATTGTCCTTCTTCGAAGTTTGGTGGAGCAGCCATTACAGATCCTTTCTAGGTGTTAACCATTTAGAAAGAGCTTGCTCTGATACCAACTGAAAGTTTTTATGAGTCCACCAAATTGTAGAGATACCTGGTCCTCTACTAGTTCCCACAAAGTATTACACCAAGAAAACAAGTAAAAGAGACAAGGGATTTTTACGTGGAAAAATCCCACTCAAGGGGACAAAAACCACGACCTACACTCGTAGGATTTCAACTTCACTAACTTGTAATATAAACTATTACAAGACACTTTGTAATGTACTTCTTACAAAGACTTCAACTCACTAACTTGTAATCTCTATTACAAGCCACTTTGTCACTCTCTAGTTACAAAGACTTTTCACTCGTGACTACACTAGTCACTACAGAAACACAAAAGGTTTATGTTGAGAGATTCCTAACACGATGCTTCTACAAAAGCGAGTAGGATACAATGAAAAAAAAATGCAAGATTACAACTCAACTAAAGACACTAACGACACAAGGTGGAACTGGTCCTTCTTAGTGGAGTTGTCTTCTTGCTCTTGAAACACTTGAATCTTCAATGCTAGAGACCACTTAATGCTTGAGAGAATGTTCTTAGTAATTGCTCAAGTGAACGTTCTTGTTTGTCTTCAAACAAGATATTAAAGATCTTGGCACACTCCAAGGAGGATGTCCCATATCTTGAGAGTACACTTCACAACCAATGGGAAGTGACTGCTGCACCGTTACTGCACTGTAGTGTGTATAGTTGCAGGCAGTCACTTTTCTGTCACACCTTTCTACAGCTGTAGAGTTGACCTGTACTATCGTCTGGGAGTCTGTCAAGGGATCAGGTCCCTCAGCTGTTCTTTATAAGTTCAACAGTGCACTGTCCAGAATTCTTTGAGTTAAAGCTGACTGGTTGTGCTGTCTACAGATCAGGTCCCTTATCTGGTTCTTTACATAAAAGTTTGTTAGATCATCAAAACAGAATACAGCCTATCACATATGCAACAAGGAAACTTTCATACATGTAATTCCATATAGTTGGACAAGGTTTAGGAACCTTTCTTTCTCTTAGGCCAAATTCATCACATCTTTTAAAATATTCTCTAAGTCTACTTCTACGGTTTGAATAAAAAAGCCAGTTAAGAGCCATTTTAACCTTTTCAATTTCAGTATTTAAAGTTCTCATACCATCACCGACAATTAAATGGTAAATATGACAAATACATCTAACATGAAATATATTACTAAATGTAGGATCTAGTGTAGTGGTAAGCAAGGCTATAGCATTAGTGTTACTAGAAGCATTATCCATTCAAACTGACATTATTTTATCTCTAATGCAAAAATATCTACAAATATCTGTAACCGTGCTAGCAATAAACTTCCCTGTGTGACGTGAATTAATTACTCTATAAGCAATAATGCACTTTTTCATTATCCAATCCTCATCAATCCAATGACTGGTAACAGTAAGATAATCACATCATTACCACTTCTACCAATATCAGTAGTAATAGCAAAATGACAATTTATATGAGTAAATAAGTAGCGCAAATATTGTTCATATTCATGTTTATATTTATAAATATCGCTCTTTACGGTTGTGCGAGGCCATCCTTTATAAGTAGGATTAAAAACTTTTCTAATATAATTCACAAAGTGAGGGTTAGAAGGAAAACTATAGGGTAAGCACATAACAGTAAACATTTTTGCCAATTCTTCACGATCTTTTCTTGGATCGTAATATAAAATACCACCGGTAATAGTGTTAATTCTCGGTTGAAATTGATTTGACCCGGTACTAGGGTCAACCTGACTAGGCTCCCCTCTGCCGCAACTTTCATTTGAAGAAATTTGACTTTATCTCTAGGTTGTTTCTTTATGTGTCTAGTCAAACTTCCCGTACCCCCTCCCCATATTGTCCAACAAATTTAAAAGTCAACTCTGCTCCACAAGTTTTACACTTAGCCTTATTTTTTTCTCTTAGTTGAATAAAAAATTCCCAAACAATAGATGTTTCACTCCGTTTAGAAGGTTGTCTAGAAAAAGTAGGGGCAGTAACATGAGGGTCAGACGGGGCATCATTTGGATTATCAGTTGGGTTAACTTCAACAACAGGACTAGTGGGTGTATCGTCATCCGGTTCTGTTTCATCTAAATCTATACTTTCATCATCATTTTCCTTATAATTTTCATCAATAGTTGGATTACCATAAAGAGCATTCATAGATTCATGGTTTAATTGTTCACCTGGTGCAATATCATGGTAAGATTGACTATCGGTAAATTGTAATAAAGTGTTATCACTATCAAGAATAGCAGGGGTAGGACGAGTAACAAGTTTGGGTCGGGGAGCCAGGGGAAGTGGAGGAGTAACAACTTGGCCACTAGTACCACCAATCTTGGATTTTCCCTTACTCTTACCAAACATTTATTTCAAAGAATAGGCCATATTAATTATAATTATACAAAGTAAAACAAACAAAACTACAATATTAAAACTTAAGAGTTGGAACGAGTTTACCGAATTGACAAACAACTTGTTGAAAATTATATATCGTTGAAGACTTGAAGACTTCAATTCACCAACTTGACAATTTTTCACAAATTGCAACAATAAAATAAGCAATTATAGAAGAAAATTAGAGAGAGATTTATGATTTTGTGAGAAAAATGAAAGAATTAGGGGGTATTTATAGTTGATAATAGGAAAAACGTGTAATTATAAAAAGTTTAGGGTTAAAACAAAGTTGGGAGGTGGGGGGGGGGGGAAAAATGG
>ML392532.1:11135-36935 GCA_005239525.1 Nicotiana knightiana | reverse complement strand
CTAATACATATAGGATTAAGGTTAAGGTTATTTACTCCTAATTGGATACTATAAACTAACAATACATAGGGCAATTTTTCAGGAGAATGACACAATAGACGAAGATATCATGTGGAATTGAATAAGAAAGCTGAAATAGAGGAGTGCTACTGTATCAGTATGCAATAGGGCCCTACCTAGCAAGATGAAAGGAAAGATATACAGGAAAATGGTGAGAACAACAAATTTTTAATGGGAATGAATATTGGGTCTTTAAGGCTCAGAATATAAACAACATGAATGTTGTAAAAATGCGGATTTAGATGGATGCAAACTCATACTAGATAACACAAGATTAGAAATGATAGAAAGTTGCCCGAGACAATATTATCATGCCTATGTAGACCTCCAAATACATTAGTCTGTAGTTGTAATACCATGAAAACTTATTCTGTAACAAAGATAAATCTAAGACTACATAACGAAGTTTTCTCAAAGGACCTACGACGTTTAGATTCCATGTGGATTTTGATGAAGGACATAGCACAATGGAAGCAATATCCATATAGACAATGCCAACTAGTTGAAATTAAGGTTTGGTTGTCCTTTAAACACTTGCATTGGGCAGTGTTTGACATGGGTTTTTTTAGTTTAGTTAGAGATTCTATGTCAGTATATGGTTAATTGCGAAATTTAGAAATCCCTAGTTTTGCGTAACATCTAATTTGTCCTAAAAACAAGTTAATTTGTTCAGGAAATAAATGGTCCCAAATGGACAGAATAGGCATGAGAATTCACATAAACCCAACTAGTTTGAAATTGAGGCATAATTATAGTAGTTATTGGTTTTAAAATGCACAAACAATTATTTACAGTTATTTACTTTTAGCCATGATAAACAACTCATCACGCAAGATGATCTATAACTGGGAACTTCATAAAAAAATCTATATTTGGGTAACCACTCTACCTTAACAGGTAAAAGATAGAAAATAAACTAAGGTACGTACCACTTAAAGAAGTTAAAGGTATTAACACATCCAACTTGAAAATAGAGAAGCATTACCTGCAAAACTGACTTCAAAAACAAGATCGTTGCAGAAGCATTATTTAAGAATTTATCAAGCATCATTGAAATCTTCTTCAGGCCAAATTCAACTCCATCTTTCATGCATTCTGGTGAAAAAGGCATGCGTATGACAGTAGAATTGGACAATGACCATGGCACATTTTGATCAATCAACAAGGGACTGAATTGATCACGGAATCGCTCTGTCAAATTTGTCCCTGCACCAAGCCAAGAAAATAATCTTGTTCATCAATGCCTAACAATGTCGGATGTAATACTTGAAACCCTCAGAAAGTCTTACAGAGCACATGTTAAACAGAGATGAGCTTGGTTGATCGAGCTGAACCAGAAGTTCCGGACAGTGAAGGAAATACGAAAACAAGATTTCTGAATAATTAGCTAGGAATACATCAGCAGCTATACCCCGTTTGGACAATATTTGGTTGAAATTAAAACAACTGCACATTTGCACTTGAAGTTGGAAAAAAGTATTTGGAAGCTAGGTTGTGTTTTGGATATGAACTTCACTTGGAGAAAAGCTGGAGTAGACTGTTAAGCATTTCACTTGAAATACTCCTCAAACAATTTTATCAACTTCAAATTCTCTATTTCAAGTTGAAGTTGAAAAGATGGACAAAATAATAAAATATACATTGATTCAATATTTGCATATAATATTTGGTTTGAAGTTCCAAAAAAGGTCTGTGTAGATGGGATTTGAAGACATCTCCCAACACAATTTACTTTATTGATTCCAGGGTTATGAACACGTTTTAGTTCAGTGATGATTTTTGTTCTATGGTCTAACCTCATAACATGTTGATACCAATCCAAGTCATGATTTCACCCATTGAATTAATTTACTATTCTTTAGTTTCATGTAATAAATTTTACCATCCATATTAACACACATAAAGCAACAATAACTCCTGATGGATTATATATATATATATATATATATATATATTGCTTAATTGGAATAGGAGAAGCATATATTTGTAGGGTGTATTAAATGGGCTCCTTGTATTTAATAAAGTAACGCATGTCAATAGAATATATTTTTTTCCGTGCTATTTCTCACACGGTATCAGAGCGGTAGTGAGAAAATACACGTTGTGCAATCTACCAACGATTCAGGGAAGAAACAGTTCACTATGCAGCTTTTCTGGTGATTATTTGCGTCAAAGTCATTTCGTTCAATGTTGTGCAGAAAGCAACACCACTGGATGGTGCGTCATAGTCCAGCGACCAAACCCCCTAGTCAACTTCTCGACAACAAGCATCTCACACGCTGAAAATGAAGAATCTATGCTAACTTTTATTAATTTTGGTCAAGATCATATTTTAAAGCTCAAGTCCAAACATATGGATTTATTTTCAAGAAGCGCAAGAAATCCAAGAAGATCAAGATTTGATTTCAAGAAGCCAAGATTCTTCCCGTCTTAAAGTATGATTTATTATTTCTTTACAAGAAAGGATATCTTGTTTCCTTTTCTTTGTAGGTTTAGACTTTCTTTATTATCTTCCTTTTAGAATAAGGATTTTTCTTTTATTAGGATCTAATTTCTTTTCCTTGTAGAATAGGGATTTTACTTTCTTTGTCTTTAGTAATTTTATTTCCTTAGTAATTTTATTTCCTTATCAGAATAGGAATTGTAGTCATCAAAGAACAGACCCTAGGCCTATATAAAGGGTTCTCATGCCTTATAGAAGGGGAATTCACGTTTTTGAGGTTTGCGCTAGTTTTACAATAGAGTGTTTTTCTCTATTTCGTCTTCTTTATCCTTGTTTTTGTTCCAAGCAAAGTGGTAATAGTCTTTATCTTGTTTTCAATTGCGTGTGGTATTTCTTTATCACGTTAATTGATTTCAAGTAGTGACTTTAGGAACTTTTTTAGTTCAGATCATCATCTTTCACCTCGTTTTTGAATCATCAAATTCCGAGTCCTAAAACTAGAGCTACGTTGTTTCTTGAAATCGACCCACAATCCACGTTTTCGTTTCAAGATCTTGACCTGATCGGTTGGTTCTTTGTTCATTCGAAGAATCACATCAATTTGGTATCAGAGCTATAACCTACAGGTCCAAAAGTTGAGAAATCATCATGTCTAAGATTCAACCAAGAGGAAGATTCTTGGTTCTAGAAGATGAAAAACGAGACAACATGAATCTCGTTTCCACACTAGATGTATCTCTGAAAAGTTTGTTTATTAATCATTGATCGTGGGAGTCACATAAATATCGTTTCTGAAGAGATGGTTATTAAACTTAGTTTGTCAACCAAACTTCATCCATATCCTTACAACACCGAAGTTGAAGGTGGTGATGGTTTAGATGTAACTCGTCAATGCCTAGTCTCTTTTTCTATTGGCAAGATCTATAAAGACCAGATTTGGTGTGACGTAGAGAAGATGGATGCGTGTCACTTATTACTTGGAAGACCATGGGTGTATGATTGGTGTGCTAAATATGATGAAGACCTTAACACCTATTCTTTTACAAAGGATGAACGTAAGATTATTTTAGTACCATTGAATCCCGAAGAAACTGCTAAAGATCTAAAGTCCAAGAATGATTCTTTTGTGACCAAATTACAAACAATTGGTCCAATCAATAGAGAAAAGTCTTTGAATAATGGTATTACTATGGAAGAGCACAAGGAGGAGGAGCATGCACTAGATCCACAAGTTGAGGATTTACCTCCGAAGTTTGATGATGATCCGTTGGAGCATCCCATATGTGAGCTTAACTTTCACCTAATATAGATGCTCAACATAATATTGATTTGATTGTTGATTCTATCCTTCCAAACGAGGCAACATATTGCATTAATCCAGAAGTCCATGAAATTTTGCAAATACGAGAGGAAGTGTTGCTTAAAAAGGAGTCCATAATGGAGGGTTTGAGTTGATATTTTGTTCCAGCTTTTTTCTTGCCCCCAAAGGATGAATATTTTCAAGAATATGTAGGAACAGTAATCTCAACACAAATTTCATCTATGGTTATGATCTAGTTAAATATGAGAGAATTGTTGTTGATAAATTCTCAAGAAGATATACTTCAATCTCTATTCCTCCGGAAGCTTTAAAGGGTAGGAATGAATATACTATTCCTCCAAATGTGTTTGGGTGTGTTTGCTTTGTCCAAACTAGGAATTCTGAAAACTTGATCCTAGAGCTATAAAGTTGCTTTTATTGGTTATTCTCCGATACAGAAATGTTACAAATGTTATCATCATCCCTCTAGGAGATCTTTTGTTAGCATGGATGGTATCTTTCGAGAATTTGAGCCCTATTTCAGTATTATCTCATCACCTCTTCAGGAGGAGAGCAGTAAGGATGAAGAGATGATTCTACCTAGTTCCATTACTTGACCTTTTGATATCATTGTCACAAGGCAAAGTGAAATTGGAGAAAGAATTCAGAGGGAGACTATTGGATGTTTGGATAGGCCTGGAGAAAGAATTCAGAGGGAGACTATTGGACGTTTGGATAGGCCTGATTTGAAAACTTACTCAAGGAGAAATAGAGCAGAAGAGGCCTTCATGCAATCTAGCGAAGCTGAACCTTTTTCTACCGGAGAGTTATCTATATTTCCTAATGAGTTAGATGCGCCTATTGCTCATAGAAAAGGAGTCAGATCTTGCACCACCAAACACCCTTTATCTAATTTTGCCTCTTATAATTCTTTCTCTCCCTCCTACAGAGCCTTTGCCTTGTCTATTTCTTCTATATCTATTCCCCAAAATTGGAGGGAACCTTTTACAGATCCTAAATGGAAGCAAGCTATGATTGAAGAAATGAAGGCCTTGTCAAAAAATGAGACTTGGGAACTTGTCCCTTCACCACCCAACAAGAAGTTGGTTGGCCACAAATGGGTCTTCACTGTGAAGCACAAAGCTGATGGCACTCAGACTTATGGAATGGATTATCAAGAGACATTTTCTCCTGCATATAAGATGAGCACTATCAGAATTCTTTTGTCTTGTGCAGCTAATCTTGGTTGGGACTTGCAACAGTTTGATGTGAAGAATGCATTTTTTCACAAAGCCTTATAAGAAGAGGTGTATATGGTGATTCCTCCTGGATTTGATATTGCACAAAGTCAAGGAAATGTATGCATATTAAAGAAAGCCTTGTAAGGGCTTAAGCAATACCCTAAAGCTTGGTTTGACAGATTCTTTAAAGCAATGATTTCCTTCGGTTACCAACAAAGCAATGTTGATCACACCCTCTTCATAAGACATCAAACGGGTAAACCCAATCTTCTCACAGCTTACGTTGATGACATAGTAATGACAGGAGATGACAAAGAGGAGATGGCCCGATTGAAGAAGTTATTGGCACATGAATTTGAGATCAAGGATCTAGAAACATTTCAATACTTCTTAGGAATTGAGGTTGCTAGATCAAAAAGATGAATTTTTATTTCTCAAAGGAAGTATATTCTGGATCTCTTGAAGGAAACTGGTATGACAGGTTGCAGACCCGTAGAATCTCCTATTGAAAGCAATCACAAATTACAAAGCGAAGTTGGAGAGGTAGTTGATAAGGAGAGATATCATAGGTTGGTTGGAAGACTCGTTTATCTCTCCCACACTAGACCAGACATAGCCTATTCAATTAGCTTGGTGAGTCCGTTTATGCATGATCCCCGCGATCCTCATATGCAAGATGTCTTTTACATTTTGTGGTATCTGAAGTCTGCTCCAGGGAAAGGTCTACTTTTCTCCAAACATATGATCACCTCCAAATAGAAACTTTTATAAATGCGGATTGGCTGGATCTCTAGATGACAGAAGATCTACATTCGGTTATTTTACGCTTGTACGAGGAAACTTGGTTACTTGGAGAAGCAAGAAACAAAATGTAGTAGCTAGATCAAGTACGGAGGCAAAATATAGAGCTATGGCCCAGGGTATTTGCCAACTGCTTTGGCTACAAAAGCTACTAGAGGAATTGAGACTATCTGAAAAAGGAAAACTTTCCTTGTACTGTGACAATAAGGCTGCAATTAGTAATTTAGTATAGCTCATAATCAAATCCAGCATTACCGAACAAAGCATGTGGAAATTGATCGTCATCAAAGAAAAAATCACAACTGGTGTCTTGAGTTTGTTTCATGGGCCATCGAAAAACAGCTAGCTGATGTGTTTACCAAAGGTCTCAACAAGCGAACTCTCCAGAGATTGAATTGCAAGTTGGGCATGTGCGACATATTTGCACCAACTTGAGTAGGAGTGTGAATTAGCATGATATCAAGAGATTTGATTATATTTAGGAGATTGTAGATTAGCATAATTTTAGGAGATATTTTATTTGATAGCTGGACTGATTGTATAGATTTATTTTATTTCCTTAATTAGTATTAAGAGCTTTATATAAATTCCCTTGCTCATGGGATGTAAACACACACAACAATAAGCCTTTTCTTCTTCTCAAAATCTATGCAATTTAGAACTAACTTTTGTATGAGATCATAACAGACCATGGAATGGGAAAAACCCACAACTAGTTGCCTGATATAACAAATATTTTGCAGTGGCAGGTCATGTCATAGTCATACTAAACTTATTTTAATGTTACATATTTACATATTAATATACGACAATGAAATTTTCTGTTTCTACGTGGTAACTTCGAATAGAAACTGCTGAATTACATTTTTTTTTCCTTTTTATGGAATCATTTCAGACAAATTTTGATTAATAATCATATAGAAAATCATTTTAGATTGCTAAAATTAGCATTTCCAAATCGGTACTGCATTGTATCTGTAACAACCAAATCTGTTCACATCTCTCTAGCATAATTAGCATTAGGCACAGGAGTATATAAGCATGATTAAACACTTAAGCAACAACGATGCAGTATGTACCTCTTAGAGAGAACATTTTTGCAGCTGGTGCACGATGTGGAGGCATTGCAAGAGCTAAACCTCGAGGATCAAACATGTACAAGAATCCATCTGAAACAACTGACACAAAATCACTTATCGAAAAACAACTAATCAACCCCAGCCCATAATTCATGGTATCACCACGCAGACTCCAAGGTGGAAGAAATTGTAGTCCAGCTACTTCATCTCTACTTAAGTTTGCCCCTTCAAGGATGACAACTAGTGCTGGCCCTTGAAAGTCACCTGCAAAATAAGAGGCTTCTGAATGAAGACGAGCTTCTACAGTGCCTAAAATCCAGACTACTTACTATCAGGAACACAGATCATAGGAGGGGAGGTGGCACAAAAGTTATTACTCAGAAAATCTCTAGAGGCAACTGTACATATTACAAAGTGCTTTAGTCGTCCTTTAAGATGTGGGTTATTAGTTATGTTCTTACTTTGTTTAGGTAATTATTTGTTTTTGGGATAAAATTGCTTTACTTTTAAGCAGTCACATTATGGACAAAACTAAGGATCCCTAGTTTGTCTAGGATAATAGGTATCAGAGTATTTCCCTTACCTAAAAATGGAGCTAGATACAACTTACCATTCATTCATCCCAGTGTGTAAGAAATAGACTATTGACTACCTGGAGGCCACAAAATGAGGGACCATGATGACACTAAAAGCTGTTTTTTTAGAAAACAGTAGAAGTGATGGTACAGTTTTTTGAGAATGGTAACAACTTTTATATAAAGTGATGGTACAGTTTATGATGTACTCTAGTAGTCCTTAAATGCCGGTTTTTAGGATTTGGGCTATTTGTTAGGTTCTTATTTAGTTCAGATCAACTTTTCATTATATGAAATCTAGTTGTTTTTTCAGTAATTTTACTGTAGTTCTTTCTTTTTTAAGGCGCCCTTTTGATGGAAAACAGTTGGGAATCCTAGTTTGTTTGAGGATAATAGGTCCAAGAAATTTTTTCTCCTTATAAATGATTCAAGAAACAACTTTTTAGTCATTCATCCTCTTATCTTGGATTGGCACTTCTGAGATTTAAAATGGAACTTGGGTTTGGTTTGCTTTATAGCAGTCTTCTATAGGCTTTTCATTTGTTTCCCTCAGATATACTAAGACTTTTATATGAACTGAATGCATTAAAAAAAAATACTGCGCTTCCTCCTGCATCACCACATTAATGTAGGAAAGAATAATCAGAAAAAGCAATTAGAATAACTATGTCAAGGGTGCACAGCTCAACTGTAAAGCAGAGTGCAAGAAAAAATGAGAACATTTAAGCTCGTAAAATATTTAAAATGCAAATTAGGTTAACATTCAAGCTCAACTCTGGATTTCTGCCAACATTATATTAATTAGATTGAAAAGAAGCCTCATTGATGAAAAACAGAAGCAAAAGCAAGGTAATGGAATGCAGGCACAAAACCTCCCCAGTAAAGAAGAGTAAAAGAAGACAAAGAAGAAATAGCAATTGAAAGATGCTATGCTTACAGCGCATGCTAATTGCATAAAAATATCACAATGAAAATCCCAACACATCCATTTTTATAAGACCAAAAAAAACCTAAAAAGCCACCTCACTATTCATATTTTTTGATCGTTAACCTCGCTATTCATATTATTGTGTACTGAGATGCATAAACCACCTACCTCTGAATGAGAAGGTATACTTAAGTTATCCGATCAAAATATTAATCTTTAAAACTCCAGAGCAAAAAATAAGCAAGACCATACAGCAACTGAAGGTGCTTTCAAGCTCGATAACACGTAAAAGTCACATGTTTTTGCCATTAAAAATGTCGGACAAATAACCAATAAGTAGGTTTAGAACTATGTACCTAGATTATGCTGCAGAAGGGACTGACACCGATGTTCCCTTCTGTCAAAAATCAGATGAAGCTTTTTTGCTTTGCAGCAATCTGCCAACTCAAGTAGGTCATACAAAAGGAAATCAGTCTTTCCATACAACTCTAGAAGTTCACATATTCTTGTGTAATCCATGCACGGTAAGTCTTTTGTCATTTCTTCACTGACTAATGACACACTTCGAAGCGATTGAATACCCAATCTGTCAGCAAGATTCTGGCTGATAGACGGATGAATTAGACGTTTTCCACCAACAGTGCTGCTCTCCATCCAAGGAGCATCGTTATAAACAAGATTCCCAGCACTCATAAGAGCTCCAGAAGAATCAGGAAGTAATAAAGGAGTACTGGAAGCCTCAAACATTAAGCTATCCATGTTGCAATCTGCAATTGCTTCTAGCACATGATTGACAAAACTCAGCTGATCAGCAGTAAGGGGGAACCCTTTCACATCATTTTGCAACATTTGTAAAACATTGAAGTAATCAGAAACATCAAAGCTGAGTCTAACACCTAACTCCAGAAGCAAATCTCTGAAATCCGTTAACTCAGATGGTACCACATACAAGTAGGGGCTGTATTTCACAGGTGAATCAAAAGCAAGTACATCAGGAGAAACAAAATCATCTCCTATCCAAACCCACCGAGCACCATCTAAGGTAGACTTGAGAACCTTGAAGTCGTCAGTACCAATAGATTCTTGCAACTGTGAATAAATTAAGAGCACCTGCTTCTGCAAAACTGAATCAAAATTATGTGCTGCATCTGAGTCATCATTTACCTCCACATAGAATTTAGATAGTCCAAGCAATTGTTCAGACAGAATCTTTATACTTGGGTTATCCATCCAACCAAGTTTACGTTGCAGATGCTCTGAACATTCACCATCCAGGATATGCATCTTAGATGAAACCATCCACATCTGCGACTTGGGCCGAACATTACTTGGCATCACAATTTTTCCTCCTGAGGCTAACCACGGCAATCCTCTAATAGGCGGATCTATAAGTACAGGACACCAACTTATGGATCTCAATGCTGACCAAAATTCTTCTCCTGACATATCATCGATCCAGTTGCTGAGAAATGAAATAAATCCTGAGAGGTCCTCCAAGAGGTTGTCAGTAACATCAACAGCTCCTTCATTGCAAACACCAAGACATAAACCCTGAGAAGATTCATGACCAACACTGGGTTCCCCTTCCTGTGATGAGAGCTTTGCTGCTACTGTGTCCAACAAGTAACGCAACCTGCTACCATACTTCACCGCTTCTAACTCTTCGGAATTATGTAACAATGACACAGATGTGGCACAATCTAGCAAACCAGTAAAGCTTAAAGATTGCCGAAGCCCAAGGTTAACCAAAATCTCAAGACACTCAGGAGTAGAGAACTTTTCAGATGGAAAAAAGGCACCTCCATGCAACAACATTTTCAGTTCTGGTATACGAGGATCATAAAGCCTACAGAAACATTACAAATTCCACAATCATATACTCCCTCCTTTCCACTTTGTTTTGCACCATTTCCTTATTAGTCCATTTAAAAAGATAATGAGAAGCATTTCTAGTCACACAAATGCTATGCCATGTTTAAAACCACAAGTTTTAAAAGTTTTATAGCCACACAAATATTATCGAATATTTAAGACTACAAGTTTCAAAAGTCTTCCTTTCTTTCTTAAGTTTTGTGCCAAGTCAAACTACGACAAATAAAATGAAACGGAGGGAGTACGTAAGAACATATCCCCCGTGTTATATACACACACACACACACACACACACATGAGAATGTATTGTACGTCGATCACATAGATACACCATACTTAATGGTGTACGTTAAAACTTCTAAGCAAAGGTAGAATAGAAGAAAGAGTTTGAGCATTTGATGGATTTTATAATCCGACAGCACGGGTACCAAGTTGCTAACTCATCAAAAATATTCTTTCAAAATAAATTGCAGTGAATACTCCCTGCTAGTAACAGATTTTATGTGTTAGAATTACTCGACTACACATCAGTTACAGTGAGTATGTTGATTATGTAACACAATCTTCAGTCCAGCCACTTTTATAGGAAAAGATTCAGCTTGATGATTTTTGGTGTTGATATTCAAATGAAAAACTGCTGAAGCAAAACCAAAAACGACCAAGAATGTACCACTAATTTTATATTAAGTATACCTTTAATACTACAAGATTGTGACTTCTCATAAGAAAATGACTCCTCGTCCATTTTTTTTTTTTTTTGTGAAATATGATCTACAACCTAGTGACCTACTCCTAGGAAATAATGCTGCTTTTCCCGTAGTATTACTTTCTGCATCATTTTCTGACTATTCTCAGAGAAAACATACCAATGATTTAACCTTTTATATTGTTTTACAATTGATAGCATTATACTTGTACCTAAAAACTTCTAAGAAGACCTAATTTGACTGAGAGAACAAGAAACTATTTGAGATCATCAAGGATTAAGTCACTCGCGCATGACCACAAGAAAGTTGAGTGGATGGACAAATACACACACCTGATAGGCTCTCTCCAGGAACCATCACGAGTTAAAACGAAAGTCGCTTTGGAGATTGCTTCTTTGAAGGAGTTGTCCTCTTCCATCAAATATCTGATATCTTGTAAAATGGCTGAGAGTAATCCATCTTGAGAAACAAACTCAGGCATCCGAGTGATTACATAATGTTTGAAGAAGTCTGCCTTTGTAGGTTCTGCAACTTCTAAGTATTTATTCAAGATACTCCTTTCCTTATCTGATTCAATTCTCAAGAAATCGTCATTCAATAGATCTTCATGTACACCATTTGGTTTTAACCATTTAGTTAACCTACTCAAAGATACCATTTTTCTGCTCTTGAAAGACTCAAACATAGGAATCTCTTTGATGATAACCATATGAGTGTTATTCATTGAATCTTCACAGAACCACTTCGACTGGAGAATGTAGCTCCTAAGTTCATGCATTTCTCCCTCCAATGCATTAGTAAAGAGCCCCTCGATCTTTTCTATTTTCACAGCTGCAGCCAATATTGCATTTAATATACCACTTGCAGTTGGAGGCTGGACATAACGTATTAACTGAGGATGGTCTATTGGGAAGTCATGCCTCAATATCAGGCATCCAACGCGCAGCAAAAGTGATGACATATTCTCACTCCAGCCACCATCTTTGATCACATTGGAATTTTCCATTAGCTGCAGGAGACGATTGTTTAGAACAGGCAAAATCGGCCACTTCGAAAACAAAGAGAGATCATCACAACAAGACTTAAGATAGCTCCACAGCAGTCTCATCCAATCCAAATCAGGATGTCCTTGACAACAAGGGACCCAATTCACCTGTTTAGCCAGCTGCCAGTCTGCTGGGAGTAATTGCACGAAAAGCCTCTCAAGCAAAGGGCAAGTCAAGAAAGTAATGTTAAAATCTTCACTTTGGGCTACTTCACTTAACTTGTCATAGAGAAAAGCAGAGATCCCAGAGTCTACAAGTTGGTGGGGAAGAGAATCCTTAAGAAGACCATATCCATCGCCGTCAGCAATATAAATTTGATCACTCTCCCCCCTCTTCTGAAATTTTGTGAACAAACCATTGGAAAGAGGTATCAGGGGTAAGCCAAAGAAAGTGCTAGATTGAACTGGAGTTCTTAGGTCAAGCAAGCAGTATTCTAAGGTTAAGATCATAGCATTTCTATCTCTAAATTCACGATTCCTCCTAATTAAAAGAGTGCGGAGTAGTTGAGGTGTAAGAAAATGCAGTCCGGGACATATCTCCTTAAATTTTTCCACATGAGCCTCGGGAATGGTCGCCACAGGCAAACCAGCATCTGATAATGCATCCACAAGTTCCCTTGCCTTGTCAAAAGTGAAATCCGGAAAAATTGCTTGCTTCGTTGAGATCCATTGTCCACCTCTGGCTTTTGTATACAACACTCTAAGACCAGAACCAGAGATGAAATTATAGAGTTTCCGCACCACTGACGCCCATGGTTCATATCCCATCTTGGTTGGCCAAAAGGAAAAGAATGAATCACATGGGCCAATTTCTGAAGCAACTTTCTCAAGCATATAACCATAAGCTGGAGCAACGACATCTTCAAGTAGGTACATATTCCACTCAGAGCGTTTCTTCCCACCCCCAGCCATGTCATTGCCAAACCATATATCTCTTCGGTTGGATGATAACTCAAAATATGCATTGACATGCACAGGAAGCCCAGTAATGACTGGCAGTGGCAAAAAACAGAAGGCACGACCCTCAAAATTCTCTAAAGCACCAGTTGATGCCACTGGGAAGTCTAGCAATTTAGGAGTAATGAGATCAGATTCATCAAAATCACCATCCAAATCACTTTCAGTTTTCTTTGTGTGTAAACAAGTAGCGACACATGCCCAAGGAATAGAGTTATGGTACTTATCAAGGTTGGCATGACTATTCTTACCTCGAATAATGCCTAAGCACTCGCTAGTTAACCACAAATGTGCACGACCACCAGAAGTGCTCTTCTCAAACACCACAATCTTGTGACACTTCCATGGCAAGTCTATATTCACAGACTTACATAATTGGCTGAGGAACTGAGCTTTATTAATCTTGTCATGCCGCTTCCCATACATAAGACTGAAGACCTCATGATTTGGATCACTTTCATCCTCAGAATCACCTACATATTGCTTGTCAACACAATGTAGCAGTTGCATTTCACTATTAGCACCTTCTTTCACAAAAATCGATATACTTTTCACGTTCCGCAGGAAAAGCAATGTCTCAGAGACAACCTCCGAAAAGGAATGAAATAGTGCTAGGACATCATCAGGTGTGTACCCTTCTTTCTTTATTTGGCTTCTAGAAGCTACACTTGCACTCCGAAGAGGGAATCGGAAGAGGGTTCCAGGGAAAGAATGTTGCAGATCACACCCGAAATGCAGAAATGGAGAAAACTGGTCAGGAAATTGTTCTAATATTCTTCTGCCCGCAAATTTGATCCGCAGGCCAGGATGTGAAGGAGATATCCCGGGTAAATTGCAGGAATGCGGGTCAAACATGACAATATTTTCTCCCGAAACAAAAGTTGGTATATCTGTGAAGTGATAAACACAATTAAACCCCAGCCCGAATCTTCCAATGGCAAATGGTTTCTCTAGTTTAGTTTCTTGACCTATACGAGAGATTGCATACAAATCTTGGGGAGTAAAAACAGAGTCATTGAAACAGTACAAAGCAGGTCCCTGCCAATCCGCCATTTCAGGAGAGAGAACTGATGAAGTCCCATATTGAGTTTTATCCAATAAAAAAGTCACCTTTGAAGCATTAGCATCCTCGGCATTTTGTACCAGCTCAAACAGAGTCCCAGGTCCATCTGCATACATTTCAAGTATATGTTTAAGCCTGGTTGTTAATGCTTCATGCTGCCCAAATGCTTCAGCAGCACCAGACAAACTGAGGTTCATGGAATCAGCACTTTCTGCAAGCAATATCCTTCGAAGAGAGCGTACTCCTAGTTTCTCAGCAACATCATTAGAAATGTTTCCATGCACAAATATATGGACAGTTTGACTTGCATTAGAAGCCATTGTAGATGAACTACCAAACGAGGAACTAGGATCTTCTGAATCAAGCAACCAGGGAGCGTCATTGTACACCAAATCTGTAGCAGAAAGTAATCTACATGACACATCAGGCAGGTAGATCTTAACTGGATCTTCGGAAAACTGAACTTCAGAAAGATGTTGTGCAATTAATATAGCAGCCCTGATTTCCTGAGTATGCAAGGGAACGGAACCTTTCCTAACTGCCATTCGACTCAATATATTAGCATAATCATTAGGACACAAGAACTCTCGGATGCCCAGCTCCAGGAATAGTTCTTTGAAAACTGCCAAATCCACAGGTATAACACGCATATAAGGAGCCAAATGAAGAGGGCCACTGAGGACAACCTCATCAGAGGTCGCAAATCCATCTCCAACCCAAATCCACCGACTTCCCTCTAAAACAGCCTTGACAATGTCAATTTCATCTGAAGCAAGCATGCTCATCAATATAGAATATATCCTTGGCATTGCTAAGGCCAATTCCTTCCTTAGCACTGGATCTGTGACAATCTCACTATTTTTCCCAAGCTCAAGAAGCTGTGCAGCAATTACACTTCCTCCAGGTGAAGAAGACCAACCTAGTTGACTAGATAAAGCTGAAGAAGAGCATTCTCCATCCAGTATGCGCATGCTTGCAGAGACAAGCCACAAGTCAGAGTATAATCTCACAAGCTTAGGAGGAGCAACCATGGACGAGACAGCAGGCCATGGTAAAGACTGATACGGAGAAGAAACAAGAACCGGGCACCAGCATATCAACCGAAGATCACTCCAGAACTTTTCTAAGTCAGATTTAACATAACGAGGTTTAAAAGCGTTTGTGGCTCTTGAGAACATTCTATTCATGCCTCCTTGATCATCCTTGGTTGAATCAGATAGCCACTTCAATGCATTCACTTCCAAATATGAAAGAAGCACTTTACCTCTAGAATAAGCAATTTGTGGATCGGTATGCATCAATTTTTCCACCCTTCGAGCACTTTGTATCACTGTCTCATTGGACACGGTTGTCCTGAGACCCAAACCTTGTAATATGTCTAGAATACCAGATTCCTGGAAAGCACCATAAGGAAAACTATCACAATCTTCCAATAAGGCATATAATTCCTCATTTCTTGGATCATACAACACCGAAGGACTTCTCATGGAGCCATTAGACGTAGGGATAAAGTCCAAGTTCCTCAGATTTTCTTTAAAATGTGCATCCTCAACACAAAGATGAGGCAGCTCTCTCAAAATCATAACCATGATGTTGTCACGAACATCAGGATCCAGCGAATTGACCCTATCTAAGACGTGCTTCTTGTAGAAGTCTGCCTTCCTCATACGTTCAATACCAAGATATCTATTTAGCACCTCTTCTTCGGTATTTGAAGAACTACTAATGAACTCAGCAGAAAGGAGAGATGCAGAACACTCCAGGGGCGGCAAGTATTTTTGAGGGTTTACTAAATCAGAGAACTGAAAACTTTCAGAGCACTCTCCACCATAAACTCGATAAACAGGCAACCTCTTGCAATTGTGTAAGTCAGAAACATCCATACAATTGCAAATATACCACCTTGGATCCAGAAGAAATCCACGAAGCTCATCTCTGTCTTCCACTTGCAGGTGTTGAAGAGATTCTTGTGTTCTCTCACTTGAAGAGACAGCATCAAAGATAGACTTCAGAACACCGCCACCATCAGCATCACAGACATAACTAGATAAGTCTGGATGCTGAATATCATGACTGTGATCTAGTATCTTGCATCCTATCTTAATCAGAACATGTTGCATTTTATCAGACAAGTTTTCTGCATTCAGCAATTTTAAGTTCCTAGATGGTCTATACAAATGCCCCAAAGCTGATGGTAAGATAGGCCAATCACCAAAGAGACTTAACTCTGCACATCGATCTCTAAGATACTGCCAGAAGAGCACAAACCATGACAAAGTTGGATGGTTAGAACAAGACCCAGGGTCCCACAGAACTTTAGTTTTATACTTCCATTCAGCAGGGAAAAATTTGGGTAATAATTGAAGGAGCTCAGTAACACTAAAAAAACTAAGGTTTGCACCAGATGCCTTTGCAACAGCCATCAGTCTGTCCAACAAATTGCAAGGGATTCTCCTGTCGATTACTCTACCAGAAAGGTTATGAAGAAGTGTGTATTCCAAATCGTTGCATATAAAATAAGATATTCCCTTTGTCGGTTCAGACAACAAACCAAAGTCCCCATTTGCTAAAGGAAGTAAAGGCAAACCAAATGCATGTATGCCAACATCTGTATCAAGGAGGTCCTCAAGGCAATACTCTAACAGCATAAGCCTGTTAGATCTGTCAATCGCACTTGCAGATTTTCTTTCCCTAAGATAATGGCGTACTGAATCCGGTGTAACTACTTTCCATTTAATAGAAGTAACACAAGTCACAAGCATATTAAACAATCCATTTGGCAAACGAACAACAGGCATGCCTAGCTGGACGAGCGCCTGCTCAAGCTCTTTGCTTCTTGACAACTCGCTATCATGAAGAAAAGCTTCTCTTGCTGAAACCCAGTTTCCACCGTTGACGTTTGAATATAAAACAGGGTACTCAATGATGTTCCGGTAGATGTGCTCAACTAAAACATTCCATGGCTCCTCAAATGAACCAGTGGGCCATAAGGAATAGTAAGTCTCAGTAGGACCAAGCATCTGTTGCACGCCCAGTAGTATTTGAGCATAACTAGGAGCTACAACATCTTCTAAGAGAAGCCTGTTCCAAAGAGAACGAATTCTTCCAGATCTGTCCATATCAGCTCCATACCAAATGCCTCGACGATTCGAGGAAACCTCAAAGAATCCATTAATATGTGCACTTAATCCAGTTTTGACAGGTAGAGGCAAAAAACAGAAAGCCCGACCTTGCTTAAGAACATCATCCTGAAAAATGAAAAATAAATGACGACAGAGAGCTTAGATGAGTAGGCACTTAAACTAACAAACAGAGAGTCCCTGAGCCAGTGAGCATAAACCTTGCAATCAAATAATTCTCAAGGAAGGAGAATCGAAAGGAAGCACAAAAGTACACAATCTCCCTAAATTCTAAAGCCAACACTTGAATTTCAAGTAATACATGTTACAGTAAACTAATACTCAACAAGCATACCGGAGTCCTAAAATCCGGTTATATAAAATAAGCCAACAGGTCAAATAAAAGCATAGCTAATTCCTAATATAATTAAATCTATAAGCTGGTTTATCAACGTGATTCCCATCCTCAATCAATTACATGGAATAACTTACCCTTCTACCTTAGAAGCAGACAAGACAATACATCTTGAACACCAACTAGGACTAAAGGCGCACCAACAAGCACTGATTCCTAGTACTATAGTAGCACCAACAGTTTAGGTTACAAGCTCAATGTTAAGCACACAGAGGCAATCCACTAGAGATCAGAAATTGTTGAAGAAACAACAAGACCTTTCTTTTGTCCCTTCCAGGAGATCGTTAGGATCAAGAACCCGCAGGATACCAGAATATGAGCAATATATGACACTTCAATTATAGAAAGGAAAACAGTACATTCGGGAAATCCTCGTTCATTTCCGTTCTTTTCGTTCTTTTTAGTTTACTAGCCAGCAGGGGAGAGGAATAGGAGAGATATTTCCAGAGAGGAGGTTATCGTCTTTTGAGGATAGACTACCTATTGTATTGTCCAACCAGAAGATTAACAAAGGTCTGGTCGGAGTACTGGCAGAGGTAAAAAGACATTTTACTAAGTACTTCCTCTACATCATTTTAATAGACATAGTTAATTTTTAACTTTATCCCAAACTGTTTTGTGCCTCTACTTCATTATAAAAAGGCACACTGCCCTTTTAATGTGACGCAAATTATTCTATGAACTTCACAAAATAAGATAAATAACAGGATGCACACCAATCACAAACTTATGGTGAATTGATTTGAATTTAGTACAT
Organism: Nicotiana knightiana; assembly: GCA_005239525.1. Classification (NCBI taxonomy): domain Eukaryota; kingdom Viridiplantae; phylum Streptophyta; class Magnoliopsida; order Solanales; family Solanaceae; genus Nicotiana; species Nicotiana knightiana. The sequence continues at coordinate 18,573 of ML392532.1, read as the reverse complement.
CATAGTGATACAGGAATATTTAGTCCTTAGTTTGATATGGTTTTTGAAGGACAGAATTGGATCATGGAGGGGATCTAATTTCCTCTAAATGCTATATTTTTTTACAGACAGGAGATGTGTTAATGGGGTGATTCTAGCCATTTCTCATTTCTCTTCTGTGTTCTTTCCTCCTACTGACACTCCCTTAGCAGTTGTTCTCTCATATTTACTTCATTTGTTATCTTGCTTTGTCTTTATGAAAATTTTCTTGTATCATAGCCTTTTGTTTTGTTTGGTATCATAACCTTGGTTAACTAGAGAACTACACGTCATACTTAATTGTAACTTCGCTATGATATAAATCATTTCATATTACCTGTAATAGGTTATCTAAACATAGGCCAAAAATACTTTTGTCACAGGATTTATTACTATCCACTTCAGCACAAGGATTTATAATTATCTACACTATACCAAAGGTGGAATACATGTACTACAATCCCATCCAAGGGTATGGCCTAATGATCAATGAAGTAGGTTGAGAGCTATGAGGTCTCGGATCCAATTCTAGCAAACACAAAAACCCTAGATGATTTCTTCTCGTCTGTCTAAGCCTTGGTGAACAGGATCAGCCAGTACGTGAGCTGGTGGGAGGTAGCAGGTATTTATGGAATTAGCAGAGGTCCGTATAAGCTGGCCCCGACACCATGGATATCAAAAAAAGAAAAAAGAGCACTACAATCTCATCCTTGATCATCGCGTTATAATTCAATGATATCCTCCTTATCTGTGAAGCTTGACTTCACCTGTTTACTTGATTGATTGAGTTGTAACCCGTCAAATAACTGAATGCAGAAGCTATATTACCTTAGATGAATTATCTGATATGCAAGCAGCAACCGATGCCCAAGGCAGAAGGTGAACATCAAAGTCTTTTGAAGCTTTCGCCGCAAAAGCACCTATTTTGCTCAATGGTGAAGACAATCTTTGTACTATATAAAACCTATCAGTTCTCTTCTGAGGATGACTGTCATTAACTGCCTCACTCAAGAACTCCAATGAGAAGGTATCCACGAAGGAGTCATTTGAATCAGTCAATTTCGATAGTCTCAGAAGTGCCTGACGATGCCAAATGGTATCACCGTTGACTGTGTTCACAGAGCAGGAATATGTTTTCCGTGGCTCGACCATACCAACATCCCATTCATACATCTCTATTGCAAATACACTTTTAAGAAAAAGTAGTGAGAAAACTCCTTCCTCGTAAAGCTGTGCTAACATTGAAGAGATGTCATCTTCCAAGTAGCCTTGCTTGGAGAGCTTACTACTAGCAGCCTGATCTGCGCTCCTCAAAGGGAAACGGAATAAAGTTCCATCGAAAGGACTTTTCATGTCACAACCAAAAGCACAATATGGAACGAACTGATCTTTGTACAGTGAGATGGCTGAAGAACTAACATATTCAATCCGTTTTCCAGGATTTGATGCTGAGACATTTGGAAGGTAAACACCCTGGGGATCAAATAGTACAACATACTTTCCACTTACAAAGGAAGGCAAATCAGTTAAATGGTATACCGAGTTGAAGCCAACCCTGGAAGAAAACAACCAAATCAAAGAGATAAGTTGATTGCATTCGCAAGAAACTTAAACAAGATTTAGGAAGAAAAGGGTACAATTTCCCGTCAACCTCTTTGTTGTTTCCTTTTTAAGGAAAAGGTGTAAAATTTTCTGTGTTTTAAATTTACTAACAAGTTTCCATTGTGAATTAATATGAAAGCAATTCAGATAAAAGAACAGGAAAGACTCTTCTTCAGAATTAATAACACCTATAGCAGAAATCCTCAATTATAAAAAAATAGCAATGTTTGCTTTCAAAATGTTCTTTTGAAGAAAAATAAACACTTCTATAATATAGTAGTTAATATGTTCGCACCTTCTACAGAGAATTACAACTTACAACTCCTTTATTGGGACATAACTACTAAAAATTTCAACTGTTACGGCCAGCCACTTTCTGACCGAAGTTCCTAATAATTTTAGAGTAGCTGTTTTCCACTTTCTAACTCGTTTCCATGTAATCTCGCGAAATTCAAACACAGACAAAATCACAAATTTACGAAATCAGCCTAGTACCAGCTCAAACTCAAAACTGGTAACATTTGTCGAGTTTTCATAAATATCTAGTAGAATTTTGACATTTCGACATCAAAAATACTTCAGATAACACCTTCCCACCATAATTTAACCATCAGCTAAAGTAGCATTTATCCCAAGTATACACATTAAGGCACCGAACTTACACAAGGATTTATGTAATATAATGAACTTTTTACACATTTAGTGTAATTTAACATGTTATAAAAGGTAACATATCATTTATTTTAAGTTACTAATCAATGCTATTATTAAATATAGCTACCTGCAAGTATCTTAAAGTAACCTAATTATGCGCAATATATTTTTAAAACCATCAGTGTATATTTGAAATGAGGAAATTACCCAAAGCGACCGGTTTTCCAAGCCTGGCCATGCTTGCCGCTGCCCCCAATCCTAGAAATACTAACAAAATCCTCTTCAGAGAAAACGGCGTCGTTGTAAGCCAAAAGCGCAGGGCCTTGCCACTGTCCGATCTTGTCAGAGAGCAATGACTCAGTACCGTGATTCCGACGGTCAAGGCAGAGGCAAACTTTGGTAGCTCCGGCATCGTCGGCGTTCTGAATGAGCTCCTTAAGCACCGTAGTGCCCTCCGGATAATTCAACAGAACCTCTCGGATTCTCCGAGTTAGATCTACTTTCTGGCCGAAATCTTCAAGGAAGATCGACTCCGGCGACGGAGAGTCCATATTATTAGGGATCAAGTCGGCGGTAAGAGAAACTTCTGAGTCAAGTCATTACAAAATTTTGATTTGATGTATGAACCAACAACGATCTACTTTAAGAAGAGGAATATCTGCGGAAAGAGTAAAATGAGGCGCCAAGCCTAACGAGAATCACCATTTGTTTCTGATATTTGTCAGCATAGTAGAGATATGACGTTGCATTTCCTTTCTTTTCTTTTTTTTTACTGAATATTTGTGGGTGGGGTACAGGAAATATAACTTTTTGGATAAAAGATTGAAATTCAAAATTTGTCAAAATTACCAAATGTTAAATAACCATGTCTATGCAACGACCGGTCATTTTGACTTTTAACTTTTCGCCTTAAATAGCTTCATTTGATATTTTATGACTTGTGTATGATTTATTTTAATTTCTGGAAAATTTAGATGTGTTTAGGAAGAAAAATTCTTATTCCAGAGTCTTGATATTGTTGGAGTTGATCATGGCCAACATTCTTGATAAACGATAACGGATTAATGTTTTGACGATTCCGGTAGGTTCATAATTTTGTAGTTTGGGTTTCGGGTGACCCGAAGCCATTTCGGCGGCGTATAGTTGAAAGTTAGAAAGTTTGAACTTATGAACTTCAAATATAACTTTTTAGATAAAAGATTGAAATTCGAAATTAATCAAAATTACCAAATGTTAAACAATCTAATATCTATGTAATGACACGATTGGTCGTTTTGTGATTTGAGGTCTTGAATAACTTCATTTGGTATTTTATGACTTGTGTGCATGATTCATTTTGATTTCCGGAAAGTTTAGCTATGTTTAGGAATAAAAATTCTAATTCTAGAGTCTTGATATTTGGAGTTGACCATGGTCAACATTCTTGGTAAACGATATTGGATCAATATTTTGACGATTTCGGTAGGTTCGTATGATGATTTTGGACTTGTACGTATGTGCAGTTTGGGTTCCGGGTGACCCGAGGCCATTTCGATTGCTTATATTTGAAACTTGGAGAGTTTGAACTTATGAACTTCAAAATTTTGTTTTGATGTTTGATTATTATCTTTAATGATATTTTTGGTGTTTTGAGCCTTCAAGGAAGTTTATGTTAGATATATAGAAGTGTTGGGATGATTGGATGGGGTCTCGAGGGGTTCGGTTGAGTTTCAGGATGGTTTCAGACAACTTTGGTAAGTTGTTCATTGATGGTGCTATTGTGATCACATTTGTGATAGTAGGTTGGCAAATGCAAGGTCGCATTTGCGAATGTCGCCTCGCATTCGCAAGATGGGAGGAGCTCAGGCAGTATTGTATTTTGTTATGCTATGATTCGCAATTGCAATATCGTAATTGCAAAGACAGAGTCGCAGTTTCGACTATGTATGCTCACGGGTGCAGTCGCATTCGCGATTAATTGGTCGCATTTGCAAAGATTTCTTTCACATTTCTGACATCTGCAGCTGGGATAAAGAAGGGCTTCGGGATCGGTTTGTTCTTTTTCACTTTTGAGACCTAGACTTCATAAGGAGACGATTTTGGAGAGAATTTTCTTCCCAACTTCAAATGTTAGTATTTCTAACATAGTTTTGATTAATTTCCATGATTTTTCATAAATTTTCACCCTTAAATATAGGATTTCAAAGAATAGAAAATCGGGTTTTGGGTAGAAACTTAAGAGAACTAATTTTGAGGATTTGGACCTCGATTTGAGATCGAATTTTGATACAAATCACACACTTGGACTCGTGGGGCTATGCGTAATCGGGATTTGGTGTTGATTTTGGATTTTGACCATGAGAGTCTTGGTTGGCTTTTTGTTGACTTTTCTAAATTGGGTAAAGATCAAACCTTTTTATATAAGAAAGATTCTTAAGGCTTAATTTGACTTATTTAAGTATTATTTGGCTAGATTTGAGCTATTTGGAGGTTTGTTAAGCGGTTTGGAGTTTCTGACTAGTCGGATGAGGTGTGTGTCTTGCCTAGCTTTGGTTTAAGGAAATTTTCCTAATATGTATTGTTTGCTACATACGGGGGTGACGTATATGTGTGATGACTAGCGTATGTGCGTGTGTGTAACGACCCGATAATTTGTTTTGAGTGCATTCTGTTTCGTGGTTTGATACCTTGAATAGCTTAATTTGACGATTTATGATTTGTGTTCGTGGTCCGTTTTGATTTTCGGAAAGTTTATATGTGTTTTTACATAGAAAACTTGATTTTTAAGCTTTAAAGTTATTAGTTGACCACGATCAATATTCTTGGTAAACGACCTCGGATTTATATTTTGAAGATTTTGATAGGTTCGTATGATGATTTTGGACTTGTACGCATGTTTGGTTGGGGTCCCGGGCAACCGGAGGCCATTTCAGCGGCTTATTGTGGAAAGTTGAAAAAATTGAACTTATGAACACTAGAAATCTTTGAGTTTTGACTCTTGGTTCTTGGTTGTAGATTTTATTTTGATATTTTGAGCTTACGAGCGTGTTCGTAGGAGGTTTATATACTTATTTGAATGTTTGGGATAGCCTCGAGAGGCTCGGGTAGTTTCAGATTAGTTTCGAACTGATTTTGCTAGGCTTAGAATTGTTGGTGCTGCACTCATCACATTTGTCGTGTTCTGCTTGAAAAAAAGAGGTTCGCATTTGCGAACTTCACCTCGAATTTGCGGATAGGGGATAGGAAGGTCAGCTTCGCAATTGCAAGGAGGTTGTCGCATTTACGACTTCTGAATCTGTGAGGCAACTTCACATTTGCGACCATGTGGCTCGAAATTGCAGGCTGTGCAGTTGTGAGTGACATCTGCAGCTGGTAAAATAGGTAATTTTAGGATTAGCTCATTTTATTCAATTTTTGAGATCTAGACTTCACCTAGAGGCGATTTTGAAGAGCAATTTCTTTCCAGCCTCAAGGGTTAGTAATTTTAACTTTTTTTTATTAATTCCCATTACCTTCCATAGATTATCATCCGTAAATCTAGATTTTCATAGAGCCGAAATAGGGTTCTTGGGTAGAAACTTAAGATTTGATATTTGAGAGATTTAGATCTCGATTTGAGGCCGGATCTCAAAATAAATAACATATTTGGATGTAACGACTCGATCGATCGTCTTGAGCATTGACATTCCGTTTGGTGGTTTAAAGTCTTAAGTAGCTTCATAGGATGTATGACGACTTGCGTGTATTGTTGGATATGATTTTTGGGAAGTTCGGGAGTGATTCGGAAGAGTAATTCTCTATTTGGAAGCTTTAAGTTGAAGGGTTGACCAAGGTTTGACTTTTGAGTAAACGACCTCGGATTCATGTTTGGATGGTGTCAATAGGTCTGTATGATTATTTTGGGACTTAGGTGTATGTTCGGATTCGCATTTGGATGTTCATATAAGGTTTGTCTCTATTTGATGAAAGTTGAAAATTTGAAGGTTTGGAAGGATTATAGGTTTGATCGGGAGTTGACTTCAATATTATCAGGTTTGGATTATTATTTCGGAAGTTGAAATAGATTCATCATGTCATTTGAAACTTGTGTGCAAAGTTTGATTTCATTCCAAGTTGATTTGGTAGGATCCGGACGCATTCGACGGAGTAAGAAGGTTTGAAAGTTAAGAGAGTGATCTTGGTTTGTGATGCTTGTTTCTTATGTTATTTATGTTGTTCGAGCTTTCGGATAATGTATTTGGACTTGTTAGTATGTTTGGGAGGGGTCTCAGGATCCTCGAGTATGATTCAGGGTAGTTTCAGACCATTTCAGATGATTTTTGTGTTGTTGGTTTCTGGTGCATCTGATGTGTTTCGCGATCACGTAAAAGGTTATTGGTTGGTGGCGATTTGTGAACCATTTTTGCGATGACTATTCGCGTAAGGTGGTCGAGCTGGAAATCGCGTTCACATTTGTTGTTTCGTGATCACTGAGTGTTTCTGGAGGTAGGACGGATCGTGGCTTCCGCATTTGCGTGCTCGCATTCATGCTTCACTGTTGATGTGTGAAAATAAGGGTGGCATTTCACTGTTGATGTGTGAAAATAAGGGTGGCATTTCGCTGGCAAAATAAGGGTGGCGATATGCGTATATGGAGAAATAAGGGAGGAATTTCATTGTTATGTACATGCGATGAAATAAGGGTGGTGAAATGCACATGCGGCGAAATAAGGGAGGCATTCCATTATTATGTACATGCATCGAACTAAGGGTGGCATTATGGAGCATGCTTTGTGTTGTACTGAGGGCGATTTTTATTGATTATAGTTGTGTGGTGGTACGAGAGTGGTATTCTTGTTTGTGCTTATGACTTCTTTATGTGTGTCACACATTTTAACATAGTTTGTTGCGTTGTTTCTAATATGCTTATCTATGCATGTGTTGTTTTTTTATGATTTGATTGTCAAAATGGGTTACCTTCGTAGAGTTGATATCTCATCTTTTATTGAGTTGATGGTAGCATATCAGATTGACATGATAAGAAAGTTGCCATCGAGCATTGCTATAGTAGATTCTTGAAAGGTTTTCTTGAACATGTTATTTGGCATTTGATCAGATCCTGTTGGACACAGATTTAGAGTCATGTATGAGTATTGAGCATGGAAATTATGTGGTACTTATCTCTTTGTGAGCGGGTGAGGGGAGG
>ML392532.1:0-10713 GCA_005239525.1 Nicotiana knightiana | reverse complement strand
GGGGGGGGGGGGGGGGGGGGGGAAGGGTGCAAGTTGTATTTGCTGAACATGTCTAATTGGTAGAGTTTGTTTATTACCTTATCCAGTTGTGCACCTATACTGCTGGTATTCTTTATTCTATGATTGTCTTTTTGGAATATTTTCTCTGTACTGTACATGTTACTGAGCTGCACAGGTTCTACAAAGTCTGTGTCTTTTGACTTAAACATCGTCACTACTTTTCTGTGATTAGTCAAGATACTTACTGAGTACATATGGTCGATGGTAATCATATTATACTTCTTCACCTTGCGGGCAGATTATGGAGTTGAGTAGCTGTGAAGACTGAGCTTTACATTGGAGATGTACCGGCTTACCAGATTCATGCTACCTTTTGTTCATAATAGCTTAGTATTTCATTTCTGTTGATGTAACTTTCAAACAAATATTGTATTTATTTTGGCTCATGACTTGTACTATCAGTCCTTGGAGTAATTGTATTAAATTCTTTTGTAGTCTTATATATAATATTGTTGATTTCTCATTTTAGTAGTGTTTACCTCGAAAATGTTATTAACAATTATATTTGATTTGTGGTTCTAAAAATATGTGATTTAATGTAATACTAGTTAATAATCAAGAAAAAATAAGTGTAAGTAAGAAGAATGTGATAGCCAAACCAATGTTGTCACAGAACTGGGGGCCTCGAGCTCAATAACCTTGAGGGTCTCGAGGTCAGTCTTTAGCAGTAGATTACGAATAGTAAATGAAGAACAATAAAACTGAGGAATAATGTTAAGCACGTTAAACAAGAATAACAGAGTAGAATGTTGTATTTCAGTGAAATTGTATCCTTTTACAAATGATTGGGGTCCCCTTTATATAGGAGGGGAAAACCCTAATATGATACATCTCTTTATTATGACAAAGAATACTATTGGTACAACTGTACAACGGTTTAGTACGAAGTTGTACTATTTCTTACAAATCCTATCTGTCCTACCCATGTCCTTGAGAATTTCCCGTTTTTTCTTGACTGTCATCGATTTGGCACTGCCTCAAGGTAGGTTGTGACGGGCCCTCGATGTTCCTTCTCGAAGTGTATGTTTCGGGATCAATTCGAACTTTACTTCGAATATTTCGAGCTCGGGCTCGGCACAACAGAGACCTCGAAATCGGACTCCGCTTTCGACCGTATGCAGATAGTCCCCGCGTATCTTATAATGAAATGATAAGAAATGATTTGAATTCTTGACCCTTCAATACCCCATCATGACGTCAGCCACATGAGGTCCGCGATTGGTGTGACGGAAAGGTTGTGCAGAGGTCATGTCTGCACAGTTCTCGAAAAAACCACTAATCGATAACAACTATTGGCTGCCCTTTTAACTTCTCCAATACACTTAGATGACCCCTATAAATACCCAATTCTTCACTCCTCAAACTTTTACTTTCCACAACGTCTTCAAACCTTTACTAACTTTTCTCTACATTCATTCTTCCTTTGTGTTCGTCTCTTAAACAGTTTCTTCTTCATATGATGAATTTTCACGACAAACATGGCAGAACTTCTAAGAAAGTTCCCCAAAAGGAAAAAGCCCCTTCATCATCACGCTCGTCTAAGAGCAAAACAGTAGTGACTCCTCGTGTTGAGGAGTTTACCCTAGGGCCTTGTGAAACATCTTCTGATGTGAACCCATGTCTCGATATATTAGTCTGATAACCGAAACCAGAAAGGTGAAGGTTGATTGCCGTTGGGGGGATGCGGTACAAGTGGAGATCCATTCACCCGAAGAGAACATAACCACTCACAAAGCTGGTTTCCTTAGTGTATACACATACCCATTCACCTTAGGTCTCATAGAACCCTCATTGCCACCGATAGATCCAGTGATCCTCGATTTTTGTAGACAATATCGGGTGACACTCGGCCAAATCTATCCCTCCTTCTGGCGAATTTTTTACCTAATCAGGCATTTTTCGAGTATGGTCGAGGGAATGCCCTTCACACTCGACCATCTGATTAGACATTACAGCCCTTGTTTCTACCGAGGTGTCCTGATTAAACTACAATGTCGATCTTTGAAGTCTTTCTTCGCTAGCATCGACGAAGATAAGGATCGAGGGTGGATGAGCTGCTTCGTTCGAGTCAGAACCTCTAACCTGATTCCTGCTGAGAAGATGCCATTCCCCGAGGAATGGAATATGAACCGTAAGTGCCGACTCATCGAACATGTTTCGTTGGTCAAATGTTTTTTCTTCCTTTTGAATTAACTCCCTTCCGATGATGCAGCCGTCGAGTGGTAACCCAGTGCGGTCAAGGACCTCCCGGGCTGGGTTCGACAACTAGATTTCACCTCTACATATGTTGAGCGCATCTGGCATGACTTGGCCAGAGGTCGATGGGAGGCCAAAAACCATGGTGAGTTTTTATTACTGTTGTTTTTGAATTTCTTAGTGAAAATATCTCTTGGTAGCACACTTAACATTTTGTGCTCATGTAGGCCTCGGAGAAGCCGTTTCAATGAGGTTGCCTCCACCTGGAGAAGTAGATACCCAAAAACCCGCCAAGGATAAGAAGAGAAAGAGGGAGACGCCGGCGGAGTCCCCAAAACCAAAAAAGGCCAAAGCTCGAAAGCCTAAGGTCGACACAGTGCCTTGTCTCCCGAAGTTGCAGCGAGTCTTCGTGCTGAGGTCGAAGAAGGAGATGAGACTGAGGGTGAAGGTGATCCCTTCCTGTTAGTAACTCGGAGGGGAAGTGACACCGGTGCTTCAAAGGTTACTGCATCGAAGGTTGCCGAGATGGTTCGATCTCGATTTGAGAGGATCTCCGAAGGGAGCTCGATCCCAGTCCCCGAACCGGCTGATGACCAGAATGCACATTGTGCTGAAAAGTACTCGGTCGAAGATACCGAAGGAACCAACCCCGAAGCTCCTCGAAGGAAAGATAAGGCCCCGACGATTCACTTGGGGTGATCGACGTGGGCGACTTTCCACAAGGCTCATCCTTTTCTGAAGGGTAGATACGGGATGGCCAGGACATGAAGACTCTTGAAGCGGGGGCATCTCATAGGGAGAATGATATCTTCGAGGAATGTCTTGCCGAGATTGAAGAGGACCCCGACCTCGGCGCCTCATTTATATTCGAAGAGGCTGATAAGCTTCGAAAGCAGGTGTACTTTGTCTTTTAACAACTATGTTTGAGATTTAATCTGTGCCTTTCTAACTTCCTTTTTTCGTGACCAGACTGTGATGCTCTATGACCAGGCTTTCTCAAAGTCTCAGGCAGAGCTTGACCGATGTGAAGACGATCTTAGGAAGCTCATATTGGAACACGATGACCTCAAGGCCCTTTATGTCAGAAAAGAGGGGGAACTTAAGGACCTTCGAGCCCGTTCGGAGGAGGCGTCTCGAAAACAGGCTGATTTCATCGAGCATGTAACATAGACTTTGCGGGCTTGTTTTACACTTACTCATTTTAGTGTTCTAATGCCTCAATTCAATTCTTGCAGCTCAAGCAGAAGGATGACATGGTGGGGAAACTTTGGGAGGATCTTAGGGTCAAAGACACTGAGATCCTCGGACTGAAGCAGCGTATGGATGAGGTAGCCTCTGAGAAAGACACTCTTCGAGAGAAAATGACCTCGACTGAGCACCAACTTCAAGGTGCAAAGGGGGGAAAGCCTCCATTATAAGGAGCTTCATGCCGAATCGGCTGCCGGGTTGTCCAAAATCAAGTCCGAAGTTGATGCGCTCATGTCCTCGTATCGGACTGATGCTGCTGCACTACAAATGCTCGGGCTAAGAAAGTGTCCACTGAATCCGAGCTCAGGCTATCTCGTGCCCTTGATCATGCTCGATTGGAATCTCAGAGGCAGGCTCTCGAGGAGATACACGCCAAAGGTTTTGATCTTTCTGCCGAGATCGAGAAAGTGAAAGCCTTAGAAGAAGAATCAGTTGCACTGATCATTCCCGACGAGGATTCTGTTAGTGGCTCGTAGAGTGGTTAAGACGAAGATGATGTCCTCGAGGGGGAAGAGGCCCGAGGATTAAGGTGCTGAGCCGTCGAGAGTGCAACTCCTGAAGGAACTTCCTCTGATCGAGTGACCCCGACAGAAGATTAGGCTTCTACTATTTTCCTTTTTTGTGTAAGGGCTCCATGTGGGAGCTTTGTAAATATAATTTTGTGAACACCATTTGGATATATAAAAGGACTTTTTTGTTTCATGTTTTCTCTTCGTCTTTATGTTAATTTCCATTTTGCCTTTGTCTTCGATTTTGAGATTTGATGTTGTTGACGATCAGTCCGATGTTTTGGACTAAGAATATAAAATCCTTGGGTTTCGAGTTTGATCAATGATCGATAATAGGCGGCCACTTAGGGTCCGATTTTTGAGCTTAAGCTTTAGCTCGGGATTTTCTAGTCCGAACTTAGGTAAGGTCTCGAGCGCAGTGTGCTTCGGCCTTTAAGTTCTTTAGGTATCGATCCTTAGGCTTTTTTAACACATCAACCCTTATGCTCTTTTTAAGTTGGCCCTTAGGCTCTTTAGAATGGCCCTTAGGCGTTTTTTTAAGTTGGCCCTTAGGTTCTTTAGATTGGCCCTTAGGCTCTTTAGGTTGGCCTTACATTTCGGCCCTTAGGCTCTTATTAGATTGGGTCAATTCGACCTCTAAAATGGCTACAATATTCCCCCGTTCTGGCTAAGACTTTTAAAAATTTTGTTATGCCTTGGCATGTTTTTATATCTGTCTGACTTTTCGACGGTTCGATTGATAGGAACCTCGATTACAAGTTGATGTGCGACGATAATTGAGTACCTCGTGAGGTTCTCTCGAAGGCTGATTTTCTCGAAGCCTTTACATTTTTTAGAGCTGATATTATCGAAGCCCCTTTGCTTATGCCGAGGGTAGCCTGATTTAATCGATTTTTTTGAAGTATTTGAAGGCCTTTAGTTTTATGGCGGAAGTCGGATGTCTCCGAGCCGCATTATTTCGGTCGTGACCTTTCATATGACCGTAGTCTTTATATTTGGCCGTAGCCTTTAGTACCCGAGTGATATGTCCTTGGCCTTAATATCGAGGGTATGCCTTTTTAGGGGTCTTATAAGTTCGAGTATATAGCCTTGACCTTAATATCGGAGGGATGCCTTTTTTAAGGCCTTATAAGTCCGGATATACCTCATTGAGGTCTTATAAGTTTGAGTATATAGCCTTGGCCTTAATATTGGGGGAATGCCTTTTTAAAGGCCTTATAAGTTTGGAGTCCCCAAGTCGGGAGTCCTCCTATACATGATTCCTTCGCTGTGGAAGAAATTGTTGGACAATCTCCGAAGTGCGCATTTCTGAGTGGAATTTGCAAGCTCGGGGTATTCTCCTTTTGCCAAGTACTCATCGATGTCATGAAACCAAGGATTTTCGTCTGCTTCTTCTTCGATATGGGCACAGTAAGCTGGCTAATTATGGATCTTTATGGGAATAGGGTCAATGAAATTCTTGTCCAGGGCTGGATCATTGAGGACAAAGTAGCTAATGCGTCGGCGAACTCATTCTGGATTCTGGGGACGTGCCGGAACTCTATATTTGTGAACCTCTTTCTTAATTCATGTACGTGCTGCAGATACGACAGTATCTTGGAATTCTTTGTTGCATATTCTCCTTGTACCTGATGTACCAATAAGTCTGAATCACCGATCACTAACAGTTCCTGGATGTTCATGTCAATGGCCATATTGAGCCCCAAGAGGCAGGCTTCATATTCGGCCATATTGTTGGTGCAAAAGAATCTGAGTTTGGCGGATATCGGATAATGCTGACCGGTCTCTGATACTAGGACTGCTCCAATACCGACTCCCTTGAAGTTTGCTGCTCCATCAAAGAACATCCTCCCACCATCATAGGATTCTGCAATATCTTCTCCTATGAATTATACCTCTTCATCAGGAAAATATGTTTTCAGGGGTTTGTATCCTCCGTCTACCGGATTCTCAGCAAGATGGTCTGCCAGAGCTTGTCCTTTAACTGCCTTCTGAGTCATGTAAATAATGTCGAATTCGCTCAGCAGGATTTGCCACTTGGCTAGCTTGCCAGTGGGCATGGGCTTCTGAAAGATGTACTTTAATGGATCCATCCTTGATATGAGATATGTTGTGTAGGCACAGAAGTAATGCCTCAGGTTTGGGCGACCCAAGTTAGAGCACAACAAGTACGCTCTAATAGAGAATACCGGGCCTCATATGGAGTGAAACTCATGTTGGGTTTGAACTTTCTGAACCTTTGTTTCACCGGTGGACACATTGGATTGGTTGGCAGTTTGTGAGCCACAATAGACGTAGTTAGACCAGTCATGTCGTCATACGACCATGCAAATACGTCTGCATACTCTTTTAAAAACTCTGTGTATTCTTTCTTTTCTGATGGTGACAAATGAATGTTGATGCGAGTCTCCTTGACGTTTTCTAAATCTCCCAGGTTGATAGCTTCAGTCTCATCCAGGTTGGACTTAGGCCTGTTATCAAAATTCTCAACTTCTTTGACAATCTCGTTAGGTATGTCGTCTTCATCTGAATCAATGTCTGTTTGCTGCGTTGTCTCATTGCATATCACAGTCATCGGTTCATCAAGACAAGAAATAGTAATGATGTATAAATAAAATAATGAGAGAAAACAATAACAATAAATATCGGATTCGTAAGAGAAATTTAGAAGATGCTTTGATGGATTAAATAATTGTTTTGAACATTGAAGATCTTTATTGCAGAAATTGAAAAAAAATGCAGGAAAAGAAAAATCATTTGGTAAATAAAACAGTAAGTAATGCTTATTTTAGCCTTGCTACCCCGAGGCTCGTCAGGCTTTGGTCGTCTTGATAGACCAGTTCTTGAGATATGTCCCCTTGATGACAGTCTGTATGGAAGGGCCTTCCTCCCCCTCCTCCCCGAGAACAACACAACAATCCATATCTTCGTCCTCTAGGAACAAACTCCTCATTGCTGCAAGTGCCTCTTCCTTGTCTGAACCGCAAATAATGTCGACCTGCTTGAAAGTCTGCTCAAGATGAGGTATCGGCTGCTCCAAAGGGTAATAGGGACCGCGCCAAGGTGGCGACCAGTCGTTGAATTCCTGCCAAGTGTACTCATACCCCAGACCGAAAGTGGTGCCATGTTCCTTGAGCTTTATGGGCTTCGTGATCCCTTGGAGGTTCTTACCGAGCCCTTTGCCTGGCTCATATCCTCTCCAGTTCAGGATGCTCTCAATCTTGCTATCCCACCACTTGTCCTTGTTGATAGCATTGACCCGCTCAATGTGGTGGTAAGTTCCTCCGCTTGTCTTCTTTTTTCCGTCAATCACCGGAATAGTTTGACGACTCTAAATGGGGTTGCTGCCATCACCATGAATAATCACCTCTTGGTGGTTCCACTCGAATTTTACCGGCTGATGCAGCATTGATGCTATGACTCCAGCAGCATGAATCCAGGGTCGTCCCAACAACAGGTTGTAGGATGCTGGCACATTTATAACCTGGAAATCCACTTTGAACCAAGTCGGTCCCATCTGTAGACATAGACTGATCTCCCCCATGGTGGACCTCTGAGAACCGTCAAAGTCTTTCACACTGATCGCTCCATCCCTTATCTCATGTAGCCCTTTACCCCATTTCTTGAGTGTTATCAACAGACAGATGTTAAGACTGGAACCTCCATCGATCAAGATTCTTGTGATGAAATGATCTTCGCATTGCACTATGATGTGCAGTGCTTTGTTGTGCCCCAATCCTTCAGGTGGTAGCTCGTCCTCATGAAAAGTGATTTTATGACTCTCCAGTACCTGGCTTACCATATTGGCCATTTCCTCACCAGTGATGTTGTTTGGCACATATGCTTCACTCAATACTTTCAACAAAGCATTTCTGTGTGTTTTGAAATTTTGTAGCAGAGAGAGGATGGATATCTGTGTCGATGTCTTGTTCCACTGGTCGATGACTGAATGCTCCTTAGCCTGTACCTTTCTCCAAAGGTCATCGGGACCTGTTTCGATAAGTGGAGGCCGGTTGGCAGCCTGCTTGCTTGACTCGGCCAGATGCTCTAGGGTGTAGACCCTACCAGTTCTCGTCATACCCTGTGCTGCGACTACTTCCTCAGACCTGACCTTGCCTTTCCTTCTCGCCTCGACTGTGTATTCCCAAGGGATAGCGTTTGAATAGAAGGGTGGCGTGGTTGACATTTCCACCGGAATTGGTGCAACCATCCTTACTTCAAACGGAATGTGTGTTCGGGGTGTGATGTGTGGCTAGAATTCATGGTTTAACACGTTATATGCCTTGCATTTGATGTGTGTTAATGATAAAAATACACTTTTTGTGTGCATAATGGATATTTCATGTGTAGGTGAACTGGAGATGGAAGCCGAGCTAAATGGATGCATAAACGTCGAAAATACACTCAAGAGGCGAAGAGGAGTGCACTGGGCTATAGCCGGGCGTTTGGGCTGTAAAGCCTGGCCACACCAGGCTTTAGCCAGGCGTTTGAGCTATAAAGCCTGGTGAAGCCAGGCATTATCCAGGCCTTAGATCCATAACGCCAGGCCTGGCCTGGCTTTATCCAGGCGTTAGGGCCATAAAGCCAGGTCCCTGGTCTGGTCCAATCCGAGTTTTGAAGATTTTAAGTGTTTTCCGGTTTGAATAAAAGTCTCCTACATGTTTAGGGTTTGTCCTAAACATATAAATAGACCCAAAAACACAACTTGAAGAGGGGATTCCATTAGAGACAAGAGACGCCAGTGGAATACGGCTCAGAGAAGCAAAACATTAATTTTTACATCTTTTATTCATTACTTTGTAGTTTAATTATGCAAGTTATTTTGGGTTTGATTCTTATGAACATGTTTAGATAATTTCTTTAATCTAGGGTTTTGGTGAAACCCGTTAGGGGATAAACTTATTGTGATATTAATATAGTTTTGATTGGTTGATTAATCTCTATTTGTTCAACTACGTTCTTGTTGTAGTTGATTGAAGGGCCCTCAATTAGCTGTTCCTATTTATTATGTATCTACTTGAGAGAGAGTGCATATTTAGGTAGTTGTTTGAACAACATCACTCCCGGAGTATAGACGAAAGTCATAACCGAGGGTTTAGAGGTTGGATTAGAGATAACGATACCTCGGGTGCAATCTAAAGTGAACTGTAATGCAATCTAGCTAGCGTAACTTGAGAGAGTGCGTCTAGTAAATTATCATAATTACTTGAGAGAGATTTATGGTAGGTAGAGTGTTCATGATTGATAGAGACAGCTAATTAAACTATAAGAAGTATCCAAGAAAGAAGTTCACCGACGGGGGAAACCATAACCGTAGACCTTTATTACAATTGTTTACACCTTATTGTAGTTAATCTTTAGTTTTAATATTTTCATTCAGTTGTAATAGTTTAAACAACACCAAGTGAAAGTTTAGTATTCTGATAGCTTGCTTGATACGTTAACTCCCTGTGGGATCGACTCTGGGATAATACCCCGGATTATATTTGCAACGCCCGCTTAGTCTTTTATTAGACATAGTTACGTTGAGCGTGATCAAATTTTGGCGCCGTTGTCGGGGAACTAACGGTGTTATCAATTGAGTTGGAAAAAATACAAAATTTTGAATATAGTCAATTTTCTTCAAATCTTCGTTTATACATTGAAAGTTTAACGTTTGCTAACGTGTTGCAGTGCATGCCTAGAAACTCATCGCGAAATGGTGAAGTAGTCGAAGCCTTATCAGACCCTGAGAAAGTTTTCAAGGCCCTAAACCGGACCAACTGGAAAAGCAAACAACAACCACCAATTGAACAAATTGAACCCGACATGGAATATCCAAACAACAGGAATAATAATGGGGATGATGTGGTAGACCCAGTCGCTCAAATAGGGGAAGAGGCTCCTTTATATGACTGGGCACAACCCACAGCTGAGAATTTTTCCACTGCGATACTAGTCCCTCAGATACAGGCCGAGTCCTTCCAGATAACAAATAACNCGATTTAAGGGGATGCTAGTTATCTGTCCACATCATGGTATTCCAGAGCAGATGTTGGGGCAGCGTTTTTATATTGGTTTGGCTGATACTGTTAAAGCAAATGTTGATGCTTCGGCTGGTGGAGCATTCTTGAGAAAAACGTGGAGAGAAAGTCAAATCTTACTTGATAAAATGACACAGAATTTAGGATGGACAACAAGGAATGCACCCATTACTCCTGTAGTTCACTCAGTGCCATTCGATCCATCTAATACTATTGCAGAGAACGTGGCCACCTTGATAACACAGATGAGTATACTTACTAAAAAGGTGGAGGAATCAGGACAAAAGCAGCAGGTANTGGTGGAGCATTCTTGAGCAAAACGTGGAGAGAAAGTCAAATCTTACTTGATAAAATGGCACAGAATTCAGGATGGACAACAAGGAATGCACCCATTACTCCTGTAGTTCACTCAGTGCCATTCGATCCATCTAATACTATTGCAGAGAACGTGGCCACCTTGATAACACAGATGAGTATACTTACTAAAAAGGTGGAGGAATCAGGACAAAAGCAGCAGGTACACATCGTAGACAAATGGGGGCTTATGCACATCTTGCATTAGTCAACCACTTGATAATCACTGGAATACAGAATGTCATCACCCTCCTTATCCTGAAAATATAAATTATGTGTCGAATTATGGAAGCCAGAGACAAGGGGGCAGAACTGGGGTCAGC